>JAYKTE010611509.1:0-18120 GCA_036873565.1 Xipholeptos notoides | reverse complement strand
ACCACTAGTATAGATGCACCATTAGTCTTTAAGACAAGTGTCAAGGAGAAGGAAAAACTCTGGTGTAAAAACCTGAGGCCTGTTGTTCGAGTAGTCTATGGCAAACCCTTTTTTACTGACTGTCTGATCTCAACAGTCCCAAGAAGTGTGGATGGTGCTACATAATCTTCACCACTAAAAAACAAAAGGTATATTTTCTAAACTATTCATTTAAGGACAATTAAAATTATTGAAATAAAAGAATTTTTAATTAACATAACTTAAAAACATAATTAAAAATGTCTTTATTAGAATACAATTGCTAAATAAAACTATTTTAGTTACAATTTTATTCTAATTAGGACATTTTACATCACATTTTTTTAAGTAATGTTAATTAAAAATCTTTCATATCAATAATTTTTTTTTTAATATTTAAAATATATTTTTGAGTTAAACAATAGAAAGTTAAATACTATGCAATGGATTCAAATATTGTGCAAAACAATATTCCATCTCTTGTCACCTTTTTTATGAAATAAGTATAATAATTATCAAATATTATTTAGATATTACTCATTTTTAAAATTAGTAACCTATTTGAATAGGTTCAAAACAAGGAAAAGTGGAGGAACAAGGTGAGTGTGTGCAGTTAAAAAATTCCAATGAAATTCTAGACACTTTTGTTGAAGAAATAATAGCAAATATTTATTTTAATGTATTTTAAATTCTGAAATGTTATATTTGGAGACATAAAAAATCAAAATTATTCTGATATTTGTTTTTTAATTATATACAAAACAAATAAATTATTTCTGTCAATTCTTAAAATGTTCAAACACATTTGATTTTAATTATGACTTGAATTTTCAAAGAAAAGTTCAGTTTGTTATTTTGAGTAAATTTATCTTGTATTACAATTAATTTTAACAATTATTGTTGGTCTCCAAAGATTTCTGATGTAATTGGAGAAAAAAACTAATCATTTTAAATCACTCAAATAAAAAAATAGCGGAAATTAAGAATCATGGGCTTTAATTATTATATTTTTTAAGTCATTTGATACAGATCTTTTTTTTTCTAATGCATTTATCACCAAAAAAAAAAAAGAAAAACGTATTTCTTGCTCTCAACCTGTACAAATACAATTATCAGACACTTTTACACTGTTTTATGTACACAACAAACAAAAGAACATATGTCTTCCTTTTACTCTTGAGCAATTTTAGTGTGCACATATTTTTGTCATTGAAAACAAATTTGGATGCAAATATTTTTACACACAATTGTAGAATTATTTACAAAAATTGAAAGAAAAAAAAAACTTTGATTCTAACAAAGAAACAATCCATGTGATTAATCATTTTCTAAGCTTTATAATAGTTTTCTTTTTGTATAGTTCAAAATACCTCGAGATATATAAATATTAAATAGAAGAGGTAAATCATAAGCATTTGCTCTACATGGTGAATATTGCTGATTCAATCCCATACATCAAGAAATACACTACTGGTAAGTTCAAATGAGGACAAAACAGCTTGTTTCATAGTATTCTATTTGACTAATAATATAAATGAAATATAAATTATGAGAACAATGATTATGAATCCTATTGACTTCTGATGTTAAAAAGTTTATCTTAAGAGTTTAATACCAATTGAAATAACAGCCTTATTCATTCTACTAGAGACTCCAATATTCATAAACTTTTTTATACTTCAGTTCATTTTAACAACAAAAATGTACTATTCGGACTATGGTCTTGATCCTTATTTTCTGTTTCACTGTTTCAACCCAAACGCCCTTCAGTCTTCCTCAGGTGACCTAAACTGACTTATATTGTTTTTAGATCTATCTTTTTTTGGGGAAATTTAGCGTTGGTTTTATTTTTCTTCTTTTAAAGGATGATTTGTTTTTGTTGTCATGCATTTCTTGTTCAGTAACACTAAATTTAAAAAAATATAGATCTAAAAGCAATGCAATATGAGTCAGTTTAGGTCACCTGAAGAAGGCTGAAGGTGATTCAGTTGAAACGTAATGAAACAGAAAATAGTAAGGATGAGGACAATAGTCCGAATAATACTTGTAGATTTTACTATACCTCATTTCAAGGATTCAAAAAAAATAATGTATTTTTTCAATTGACATAACATCAGTCAATTTTGTAAGATTATTAGAAATTTTTCAATTTGAAAATATAAATCAAAACCAACAGAAATACTAAAAAGTTTAAGACTGTTGGACTCCTAGAAAATTAGCTTCTTTTTTTATTTTTTATTTTATGCGGCTTGTTCCATTAAATAATTATTTTTAAATTAAATTTTTTTTTTTCATTTTATTCGCCTAATTCCATTAAATATTTTTTTTCTAATTAAATTTTTTTTTAATTTTATTCACCTAATTGCATTAAATAATTTTTTTTAAATAAAGAATATATATGATTTACCAGTTGAAAACAAAGAATTGAAATAAATAAGAAAGCGATTTTATTCTAGTGTCATCTGAAGATTATTCATGATATGCTGGATGAAGACTAAAAACATTTCTTTTTAAATAAAAACTCTGAAATAATTAACGCCACCCAAATTATGAGAACGCCACCCACTGTGGTTAAATTTTTCATTAAATATTCCCTTTCCCCCCCCCCTCCAAAAAAATCCTCTCAATTGAGAAGTTTTAGATATTTAAAAAAAATTTTGTTTTGCATTCTAAAACATGGACAACCCTCAAGAGTTCGATGGGGCTTGCTGCAAAGGTGGTAATAATACAGTCCAATAGCCCTTGTGGGGATAGAAGATCCGCACCAGGTATTCAAGAAGGGAGAGAGAATGTCGTAAAACGTTAGCTGGGTTGACAACAAAATCACAGCAAAAATTTATCTCGGTGGTCAGCGATGAATATTGTCGGCTGGTTCGAAGAGCCTTCAGTGAATTGAGGGCTTGTTTTCCAGGTCCTTGAAAGATGATAGACATCTCTGGGTGAACCCGTAACGAGAGATCGGGATGAATGGTTGTGTGAAGAAAAACTGCCAAGGCGCGAGCAACTAGCCGGAACCTGAAAGATAATCAGAAGATGAGGAGAAATTATTTGATTAACGAATTTAATTCTGTTTCAATTGAATAGTTCTTTCAAACAAAATGAAATAATAATGAATAACTTAAAAGAAAAGAATCAAACAATTATGGGAGACCAATAAATAAAAGTTGATCAAATGCATACTGTGTTATTCAAAAAGCTAAGTGTGGACAAGGCAGGTTTTTATAAAAAAGCCATTATGGAGAAATCAGTATAATAAAATCAGACACTGAAAAGTCAATGAATATAAGTATATAGTCTTGCCACTTATAACATTGATTGACTATTTTATTATTCTAACCTCTTAAAAAGCTTATATTAAATTATTTATGTTGTATATTTCAGACTCTATAGTGGCAGTATCATCATTGAATCAGATCTTGCGAGAGACTTATTTCAATACTTTTTTTATCTCTTCTTCCATCAGTTATGAAATTATTGTGAGGCCCCCACTAAAACAAGCTTGTTTGTTAAGGTAGTTTGAGCAAGCCTCAAACCTGATGACTTGACATCAGTATAAGCAGCCTCCAGCAACATAGAGTTCTACTCAAAAAAGCTGAAAAACTGGCATAAGACCATCAATGCTGGCAGCAACTGGTTTGGCTGGTCACCTCTTTATGTCTGCAAGAGCCAATTAAATGAAGTGATGAACGAAATAAAAATATTATTTCAAAGGTCTTAAATTGTTATGAAATATATTATAATATAAAAATCAGATTGCCGTGGAACTCCTCAGAAAATGAATCCACAATAGTTATTTTTTTTAAAAATGATTCAAACCACTTAAATTTGCATAACTGAATTTAGTATAAAAAAACATTAACTGCTTTCCTATATAATAGGCTTCCTTAATTACTTTAGTGGCAAGTCCTCGGTACCTGGGCAATACCTCTAGTTTTATATAAAGGTTTCCTTACACAGATTAACACTTTATAAATTCATAAAGTTAGAAAAATAGATTTTACCTTTCAGCTCTCTTGCAAGGACATATAAATTACATCCCACCTAGATTAACTAAAGTATACATTCAACATGACAGTATTAGAAAGTCCTGAAATGAACTTACTTGATTGATAGATTTGACCTTCGTCCAAGACCAATGGCTCCCAGAATTCCAGTGGTATCTTTATCTTCAGCAAGTGGGGTCAGCACGACAATAAATGAAGCAATCAGTTCAGAGATAGGCATTGTGGGACATAACTGACTGTCCAACTGTTGCACCATTATTTTGAAACACTGATGCCACCATAAAAGCATTTTAGCTTCATTATCACTACTGAAAAAAATAACATTAAAAAAAACACTTCTATAAATCACAAATAATAACCATCATCAGAAACAGTTATTAGAGGGGAATAAATTACTTCTCATTAATTACTCTCTGCTATGGGCGTTAAAACATTTTCCAGTGGAAAAATTAAAAAAACATGGTTGTTTTTAAAGTTTATGGTCTCAAATTGTCTGTTTATCTATTTTATCATTGTGTAAGTTTGAATAAGACATTCTAAAAAAAATTTAACAATTATTATTGGAATCTCTAAAGGGTTGTATTTGAAACTAGAGATCTGTAGCTTGTTTCATGATTTTAGTCATGATTCGAAGGAAAAACTGTAATAATGGTGACACCCTGTATATTGCTGAAACTTGTTAAAAACTGAGGCATTGGCAATATCAAGAATATGGCAGCAATCAATGTGTAGTTTTAAAAATATTTTACAAATTCATTTCTATGTCCTTAACATTTAAATTGGTTTGTCTAAAAATTAATGCTTAATTTCTCATGAAAAACGCATTTAAATAGAGAAGGTAAAATGTTTTTTATAATTTTATAGTAACGTGTTTTGTCCAATCAGAACACAGCTACCCTTTTTTCTTAATACGCAATACCAAATCTTTTCTGATAATCTTAAACAGTTGTATATCGGGCTTTTGGAATAGTCTATTTTCATTCTAAGGGAAATTACTATGGTAATGGTTGGAGCAACTAAGCATATCAAAGTATGGATAATGATGATGATGTTAATAATAATAAAAAAAAAATTACTGTCTCCTCTCAACATGACTCTTTTTTTAATTATAAAATAAAATAGCCAATTTGAAACCATAAACGGTTTTGAAAATTTTTTAAAGAGAAAATGGTTTTAATGATTTCTAATAGGTAAAGAGTTACTCTAAAGGGTGGTTAGGTTGTTGCTTTTGATATAAGCATAAACACAAAATAACTAACAGACACACTATCCTATTAATACATAGATAATTAATGTATAAGATGAGAATGTTTTTTGTGATACCGCACAAGCAAATTAATATACAGAAGATAATAATAAAATCCTGTGGTGAACTAACCAAGATTTTCCCTTAGCACTCCAGTCAAGTACTTTCCAAATCAAAGCCTGTTCTTCTTTGATGTCTACTGTCAATGGGAGTTTGTGTTGCAGATAAGCATATAATGTCAGATAAGCCCCTTGTTGTTGGGCCTCTTCTAAAAACTCTGACAGATTCAATTCAGGAAATGTAAGTTTTGATAAAATCTTTGTCCAATCACCATTCTCTAAGGAAATGTCTTCTACAAAAGAAAAGAAACAAACTTTTCATAGATACAAGCTTAGCAAAAGAAAAATTAAGATTATTTTTAAAAAAAAGTATTTTTTTAGCATTTAATTACATTTTTCTCCAAAAAAAATCAATTTTAGCTAAAGATGTTTACATAAAAAGATGCAAAATTTATGTGCATTTTTCTATTCATAATGAAACATTAATTTACAAGATGATTTTTTATATGTATTTTACATGCTAAAAAATAAATGAATATTTTTTTTTGGGGGGGGAGGAATTCCTTTGAGATGAGCCTCCAAACTTTGCAAACTGTTGTCTTTATCTTCATAGTTTTAACACATTTCAGCTAACTTATCCTTTGGCCTTCTTCAGATGATGGGATAGGAATGCTGAGTCCTGTAACTGTATACTCAGTATTTACTGCCTTTCGTAGTTGTTGCCTCACCACATTTTGGCCAACTAACCAATCCTCTGGCCTGCTTGGGTGGGATATCAAGACTCATCTCAGGGATTGTGATAGTAACAATGATAAAGATGAGGACAACAGTTCAAAGGATAGATGTACAAATTACCAAGCCTCATCTCAAAGATTGTGAAGGTAACAATGATAAAGATGAGGATAACAATCCAAAAAACAAATCTACAAATTATCAAGCCTTATCTCAAGGATTGTAAAGCTAACAATAATAAATATGAAGACAGCAGTCTGAAAAAAAATGTATTAATTATCAACCTTCATCTCAAGGATTCTGAATTTCCATTATTTAATTGATTACTTAACAAATGCTTGATGATCATTAATTATTTTATACTGGCTTAATCTTTTTACACTATTTTATCTTGAGAAGACATTTTATTTATTAAATCATCATTGAAGATGAAATTATGAAAGTTTCAAACCTGGACTGAAGTAGACATCAATGCATTTCTCAATGATTTGAGTCATGTTGGTGACACTGGCGAGTGCTAGACATGCGGCACTGATTGTAGGCAATAGGAGAATGCTATGGACGGAAGATTCCAGCCAACTATAGATGGTGCTCGTAATGAGCTCAGAGATGCCACCCTCAGGGCTGCAGTTGTTGAGAAGACTGAACAAGGCTTTCATCATCTCTACAGATTCTTCATGCTGAGAACACCGATCTGTAACTGGAAACAGATAAATCATTAATGAAATTTCTCTTGTTTTTATGAAGAAGTTGGCTAATATTTGATATTAGTGTATATATCCGTTAAAAATAATTTAATAAATTTTATCTTCAAATTTCACATTCCTTTATTTTTCACATATAATTCATTTCAAACTAAATTTTATGCATTAATTAATAAGATGGACTAAGTTTATCTAGTGTGCATGTCCATTACAAATAATGGGTTTTAAAAATAATTTGATAAATTTTACCTTTAAATATTGCATTCTTCTTTTTACAAATAATTTATTCCAAACAAAACAAGCTATTTCAAAATAAATTAGAATATTCAAAATATTAATGAAAAATTAAGATATCTATTTTTAAAACCAAAAGTTAGGCAACAATGAGCATATCCAGTACTTCGTTTTTTCACTGTTTGTATTTCAGTATTTTTCAGGGGTGCAAGTTGCATTTTGTGGGTAGAGGGACACAAGGCGCATTCTGCAGGGAGGCTGCAATGTTGCTAAGTATGGCACTGGTTTTTAAGTCATCTTTTTCTAAAAGAGATTTTTTTTGCAATTAGTTCGGGTTAAAACATTTACCTGAGATTTCCACAGTTTCTATTTCTGTAAGAAGGTTGAGAATGGTGTTACTAAATGCTTCCTCACTGATATCCTCCTGGTAGGAACATTGACACAAAAGCTGAACAATGCAGTAAACATAACCGACCCTCTTCTTACTGATATCTGGAGTCCAATATGCAGAACTGTCTTGGTTAAACTTTGAAGCCGATTTGATTATCCTGAAAAAGAAAAATGGATTTAGATCATTTTTTATTTAGACTCTAAACTACATTGATTGATGTCAATTATAGAGCAAGAATATTTTTGACAATGCCATCTTTAAATTTAGCTCTTGTAGGGAGCATTTATCAAAATTTGAAAGTAAAATTGTGTGTATTCGACAGACTCCGCTGAACATTGAATACCGATTTTCTTTTTCTCAATATTTCCATACCGTAATTCCAGAGCTGGCAGAGATGATCGTTGCGCAAGTACTGATTTGGGCTGACAATGTTGGAGGTACCAATTAACTGATTGGGTGAAACTTGATGAATCAAGATAATTCCATGATAAATTCTCGGCCGTCATAAACATTGAGACCACTTCCTCTGTCTGGAAATGAATTTTGAATAATTATTAATAAATATTCATGTGATAAAAATACCATTATTATTTTTTTTTCTTGATTATTATTCTTATTTTAATTGATTGATTATTTTAACAAAATTAAACCATTATATCCAAAGTCTTCTTTAAAAATGTTTTGGAATTTATTTAAGGTTTTGAGTAGTGATTATTTGCTGAAATGTGGGTTTGTAATAAATAACAGATATTTTTCTGTTCAAAGTTTAAATCAAAAATGTTTTTGAGTTAAATCAGACAGAAGTTTTTCTCATCAAAGTTTAAATCAAAAATATTGATTTAAATCAAAAAAAAATTTCATTTAAATCAAACGAAAGTTTTTAAAAAGATGTCACGGGCAGGCTAGTTTAAAGATAATAAGTAATATACTAGTTAAGGAGGTTTTACCAAAGCAAAAAAACTGTCTTTATTATCTCCTGCCAATTGTAAGAAGAGGTAAAAAAGATGAGATGTCAGTTTAGACACAACAGTCGTAGGGTGAGAATTGATGAAGCCTTGTAAACAATTCTGCCAATTGATGTGAGGAGCGATTACTTTGACCATTTGAAAACACTCAGGGTTGCCTGTTTCTCGAATCTAGATCCAAAGAAAAGAAGAAAATTCAGGTAAACAAAACATAATGGCTCTAAGTACATATGACAAAGTTTATGTTTTACGAGAAAATGTTATGTTTTATGAAACAACTACTCTTCAACACTGAAAACTGCAAAACCAGTCTCAATAACCTCTCTTTGATTTAAGAATATATATATAGATATCAGGTCACAAAGCATAGGAAGCCATATATATGTGTGTGTGTGTGTGTGTGTAATGTAGTCACTGGTTCCATCTTTAAATGACTAAGCCAGCACATATGTTCACCAATTACCGTGAATCAACACATGTTCAGTTTTGTTGCATCACAAAGGAATGAAATGTATATATATATATGCCATAAAGTACGAAAAGAAGAGAAGGAAAAACAAAAGGACACATAGTTGATTTTTTGAAAGTCCACTTGTTAAACGCGTTGGTGTTTATTTTCCTCCTCCTAAAGTGAACCGGCCGACCCTGTCAAAGCCAGAGCAATTTACTGCAACACAACAAAGACAGCTGATTGTAGCAAAGCAGAAGATCTGTAGCTTCATTGTGTTGTATTGTAAATACTTGTCGGCAACTTCATAGTAATAGCAGAAAGTTTGCATTCTTTATTTCGAATCGTTTAAGCTTGTGAATGTTGTCAGCATATCTTATACCAACACTGAGTTTATTGATAAAACAGACATGACCATTATTTCAATAATGCCATGATTTTAAATAAGACCATTCTATATTTTTTGTGTGATTGTGAGTGAAGTCATTACATTAAATATAAGTTTAGGTTTTAAAAAATATCAAGAAGAGCAGGGGATTTTTTTGATTTAGAAACAAATGAGAAGAAATAAAAGAAAAAGAAAAAAAATTTTACAACTCACGGTTGCCATGGTTTCTGCCACTTGTAAATCTATTGTGAGTTGTTCCCAGGGTAGAAGTGCCAATTCAACATTTAGAAGAGTCACACAATAGGAAGGTATCTTCCTTGTTGCTAAAACAGAAGTGTAAAACACCCAGAGTCTCCCTAGAATTTCCTGGGTGTGGTTTGTGGGAGTCACAATTGCTGAAAAATAATAAAAATAATGTTAACATCATAGAAATCTTAAAACAACAAGTTAAAAAAAACAAAAACATTTTGACTTTGGCTACTAGTTTTTTTGTCATTTAATGCTGTTAATAATCATTTTTGATTTTTGCCCACACATCTTTTTTAAATAACATAGTATGCACTATTTAATCCATAGCTGAAGGGAATGTGGGGATTCATAACTTTCCCAAGTCCAAATAATTTTAATTGGGTTGCTTTTCCAGTTAAACTCATTTTTTGAATTTTTTAAAACTTTAAAAAACATTCTCTTTTAAATACACAATAAATCAAAAATCCAATAAAGCCATCATCATTTTTTTTCAATTCTTTAAAGGTAACAGCTGCAATTATTTTAGACTTACATTTATAAAACGTGTGGATATATTGAACAGCATCACAGAAATTTTGTACCATAATTGTAGCAGCTTCATGGTCGCCAGCAGTCCAAGGGATCAGCAGTTGGGTTTGGACTGGGCCCTTCAGTGGCCGGATCCATGGACTAAACACATTAATGATCATATTCCAAATATAATCAATAGCTACAAAAAAAATAATAATCAAAACTTTAATTTAGATTGAAAATGTTTAATGTCAGTTTATCTCCTGTTTTTTTCCTGCATAAACAGCACACACAGACATATATATATATATGTGTGTGTGTGTGTGTGTGTGTGTTAATTTATAATAACACATTTAAACAGTGAAACCTTTGCCTACAAAAACGATTACCCATAATCACCTTCTCAGATCAATACAAACTTTTGAATGAAAAATCTGACCTTATATCTAAATGTAGGCATGAGAATAAGTTTCTACTAAACCATTTACAATTGACAGAAATAGTTAATAAATGAATAAAAAAATAAACTAATAAGGACAATAAACAATGCTGTTACTACTACTATTACCAATATTGGTAGCAATAAAGATAAAACACAAATTGCATAAAGTAATAAAAACATCTAATCCATAAATATAATAATCATAACACCTACTAATCAAGTAAAAAAAACTTGATTTACTCTTGTACATATTAGAAATAATTCCCAGAAACCACTGCCTTTATAATTCGCCTGACTCTTAAAACTATGTAGATCTATTTTTCGGATTGTTGTCGACTTCCTTATTATCGTTACCTTCACAATAATTCAGCTGATGAACCCTTCAACTTTCTTCAGGTGATCAAACTCTGGAAGCTTCTTGTCATAATTCATAGAATTTTCAACTTAACCCTTGATTCAAACCACAGGGGTAACCTGCTCTTGTTCTGTTAACCATGACTGGGTAGAGTGCTAACAGAATGAGATCAGGCTACACTAGTGTCACTGAGATGCCTGATCAGTTTTGAAAATTAGAAGTAAGACCGATAAAGGAGTTTTTGGAGACAGATTCTCAGAATAACATATTTATATATAAACCCTTACATACAGTAGAGTTCAAGTAGATAGGCCAATTCATTTCCATCAATGAATAAAGATTAACTAAGAGAGTGTAAGGGTTAAGATTTTACCTTGAACTGATTGGTCTTCATAGAGAGTTTCTGGGTATTTGGAGGCTAGAATCTTCAAAAAGCCAGCACCGATTGAGGCAATGTATGGCACATACCTGTGCCACTTGGAGTACAAACCAAAAGTGCTGCTCTCCTTGTTCAATAGACGCTGCTCCATGAAGAATGATGCAAGTAGTTCAAGAATCTCAGCCAACTTGAAAGACAATTAAAATGTTACTGTTAAACAGATTTACAAAACAACAAACAACAACAAAGCAGTAAATAAACCCTGTAATAAAAAAGCGACTTAAAATAGTTATTTTAAAAGGACTAATCGGACTATTTTTCTCATCCATATTATTTTCTTTCTCACAATGTTTCAATCAAATCACCCTCTGGCCTTCCTTGGATGTCCTAAATTGACTCATATTGTTTTTAGACCTATCTTTTTTATCTATATTTTTTTCTTTAATTTAGTGTTGGTCTAAACATTAAATTCTTAAAAAATGGTTGATCTAATGAGTCAATTTAGGACACCTGAAGAAGAGCGAGGGGCGATTCAGTCGAAACATTGTGAGAAAGAAAATAATATATATGAGGAAAATAATCCGATTAGAATTCATCATACCTCATTTCAAGGATTTTGAAAAATAATTAAAATAGTTAAGTCATTATAGATTTTCAAAAACAAGGAATTTTCCAAATTAAATAAATTTCAAAGGCTATTTTCATTTATTTGTAAAAAGTCTTGATTCCATTTGTGAGGATTTTATCAAACTAAACAAAAAGTGTACAAGTGATGATTTTGACCATGTGTGTCCCGAAGTGAAGATAGCTACCCATAAGAACCATGGGCTTTTGTAATCAGTGTTGCCCTTCACCTGCATTTCATAAGAAATATGGCCATAACTTTTTCCAAACAAAATCTGATTGCACTAATTAATTTGTTATTTAATCTTAGTTTACAAATTGGATGTTGAAATTTTGGCTAGCTTTGTTCCAAAATCTGGCCAATTACAATTCAGCTTTTTATTCACTTCGATAATATTTACTGCGTCAATGATGGTTTTATTAAAGATAGTATTGTTAAAATTAAATATTGGCATTTTTTGGCTATTTTTTTTCTTCCACCCTAAATGTAGGTCACAGAATGAAAACTTTAGAGTGAAACAGACCTTTGGGCCTATAGGATATATCTACTTGGTCAAGCACAAACCCAAGTTAGGCACAAAGACAGTTTTACATGCTCATTATATTCCTGGGCTTTTTAAATCAGTGTTGCCCTTCACTTAGATGATTTATGCTAATTGAGTTGACAGGCCTCATCCACCCAGGTTTTTGGAATCAGTGTTATTCTTACACCTAGATGAGTCTCTTTCCTGCAAACGAGCCTCATCTGCTCGAAACAGCTGAAAATGAATGCAATTGTTTTGACTGAGATTTGAACTCATGTAATACGATTCCAGAATCCAAGCTTTTATCACAGCCTATAAACAGGAATTGTTTATGATGATAGAAAACAAAGAGAAAAGAATAATATTAACCTGAAATGTGGAGAGCTGATTGGCTGATGGTTGTGTCGAGGACATTTGTTGAAGTTGATAGTCATCATCAAAACTGCCAGGAGTTATACATTCGGCGATGTAAGGAAAACACGTTTCACTAAATATCTGCCAACATTTGACATGTAAGCGACCTTTTGAGGAAACTGAAAAATGAATCGAAAAGACCAGAATAGATTAAAAATCTGCATTTTTTTTTTAAACATAAGGTTATAAAAGAATTAGCCAAATTAAAATTACATTTTTTTTTCTCAAATGTTGCTATGAAAACAGAATTCATATTTTTCAGTCGAAGACAAAGAAAGTTAAAAGGTTGTATGATGTGTTTATGCATCATAGGCATCATGCACCCTTTTAAATTTCTTTATCTTTTGTCACAAGAACAAATGAGGCTTCAGAAGAGCTATATCTTATTATCAAAGACAAAACACAAATAAATAAAACATAAAAAAAATTGGTTTATTACCCTTAAGCAACATGGACAGAACTTGGGACAGATATAGATGAAAGCCTGCATTCAAGACTTTATGAAGGTGGGTACAAAACAACTGAAAATGAATTGTTTTATAAAATTAATCAAAGCAGTGTATATACAGTGTCCATCTAATAAAACATCACTAAACAGAATTGATTGATTAATTGAATATTTGGGTTTTACATCATATCAAACTCTACAAAGTCATTCAATGCCAGTGCAATATTATGTATATGTGTTAGTTTGTTCAGTGCTGTACTATATTTATGTTACACAATTGATTTGGTAGCTATTCATTTGTTGACTGTTTTTGTTTGTTTGTTTACTTTGTAAAATATATTAATAAAATCCTTAAATAAAGAAAGAGGTTAGTAATATAATTTCGAATATGTGGGTTGCAGAGAAAAATCGATAAAATTTTGCTCACCTCAAATAACATCAGCTCACGAGCCATAGGTTCAGCCCCACAACTTATAAAAGCAGTGGATAAGACTTCTATCAGTTTGACAACCTCAGGGTGAGGAAGATTCAATTTTTCCAACCAGATACAAACATCAAACTAAAAACAAACAAAATCCCCCAAAACAGGGAACAGTTTTCAAGATTTTGAAATAAAAGCATTCTTTAAAAAACAAAATTTTGGCTTGGAGAAATTTCTAGAAACAAATTAATAAATAAAGATGATAGGAGGTTGAAAGGGTGGATTATAATAATAATAATAATAATAATAATTATCAGTAGTAGTAGAATATGAGTTTGATAAGTATTATTTTTTAGGGATGATCCTGACAAATAAAGAATGGAATATATACTTGTTTAAATTTCCTAGAACCTTACAAAGGAATCTTTTATCTATGATGAAATTTATTTTTTTTAAAATGAACCCTTTATAGATTTATTAAAAAATAAAGTAGCCCAATATAAATTTACTGAAAGATAAAGTAACCCCACATAGATTTACTAAAAGATAAAAAGTATATGCTAACCTTTGACAACAACATAAAAGCCATGTCAATTTGACATGACCGTAAAACAATAAGCTTTTCATACATAGCAAGAAAACAAGATGGATTCTGGTTGGGCAGGAAATGAGGGGACATCAAACCTGCCAGATCAGGATGATCAAGAACAAAATTTAACAGAACCGGGCACTGGGCAGGAATCTGCTGGATGAATTCCTATTGAATAAAGACAAAGGAAAATGGTTTGGTTTTCTTGAAGTTAGTTTAATGCTGAGTCATTTGTTTTATGGATGAAACTTAAACTCCATAATTTATTTAAAAAATTTCATGTATACATTTATTATGCAGACTATAGTCCTCATCT
Source organism: Xipholeptos notoides (assembly GCA_036873565.1). Lineage (NCBI taxonomy): Eukaryota > Metazoa > Mollusca > Cephalopoda > Idiosepiidae > Xipholeptos > Xipholeptos notoides. Next base: position 3,660 of record JAYKTE010611509.1, on the reverse strand, counting down.
TTGTATTTGTTGAATTCACTACATTTCAGCCAGTTTATTCTTTGTCCTTTGTCAGAATCAAAACTGCAATCCGAATTTAACAAAAATAAAGATGAGGACTATAGGCGGAATAATAAATACACAAATTGTAAAGCCTCATCTCAAGGATTCAAAAAACATTAAATTTAACAAAATTAAGGATGAGGGCCATAGTCCAACTGAAAAACACATTTCATTTGGTTTTTATGCTAAACTTCCTATATGCACTTCTGAGTTATTCTAAATAACAATTTAAGGACAAGAAAAAAATGAATATTTATTTAATCAATATTAAAATATTCTTTAATATTTGAAATAAAATAACTAAATTAAATAATTAAATAATAATAATTAAATTAAATGAGGAATTAAATTAATTATGTAAATATAATTAAATAATAATTAAAATATTTTTAAAGACATTTGAAATAAAGACTCCCTTAATGACAAAAAAAACATTTACATTTTTGGCCAACTACAGAAAGTTCATTTTTCAAAATCCTTGAGATGAGGTATGATAAATTCTAAAATTTAAAATTGAAGGGTGATTTGGTTGAAACATTATAAGAAAGAAAATAATATGGATGAGGAAAATAGTCTAAAAAATTTACAGAAATTTAATTGGCAGTGAATTCAAATAAGTCTTTGAAAGGTTACTTAATTTAAATGCATGTCAACCTCTGAGTTTTGGAAAGGATTCCTACAAACATTTTTAGTTTTATTGATATAGGTATATCAGCCAATAATAGATGACACTTTCTACAGGGGTTGAACAAAACAATAGAAACACCTGTGAATTTTGCATCAAATTTAAAACACTTATAATAATTGAAAAAAAATTATAAAAATCCTTTTTTTTAATTTTTATTTATGTTAATTGTTGTCCTGAATTAATTCGTTAAATTTATTTTTAGTTCAGATATTTTATAATAGTAAAAAGAATTAAAATGACAGGTCTATTAGATTTTAGAAATGTCAAAGTGTTTCCATTATTTCGTCCAACCCCTGTATGTAGCTGGAGAGATTATTTTTGGTTGATTCTACTAAAATTTAGAGAGAAAGAGAGCTAAATAAATGGCTTACCTGCCCAAGAATGTCTAGACAAGAAGCAAAAAACTGTCGTGTGGGAGGATAGAAATTTGTCTCATTTGTCACCATGTTAGCTAAATAATAAAAGATGCTGCATCCAGTGTTTTGTAACTGCTCTAGTTTTTCTTCATCTGTACAGGCACGAGTTAACTTGATCAGGGTGCTGAAATTCCAAAATATAGAAAAAGGATAGCAAAATGAAGAATGAAATAAGTTGTAATGAGGTGGATCAATTATTCAAGTTGTCAATTAAAATAATTTGCAAATAAATTGAGATGAAACAAACGTCGACAATTAGTTTTAAAAAATGTTGCTTTTATTTTCTGTTAGCAGAAACCTGTTAGATGTTATGCTTCTATAATAAAAAATTCATTTTAAGACTTAAGAAAGTTTTGTTTGATTTGGTTTGATTTGCTTGTGTTTAACAATCTATCAACAATTTGTAGTTATTTAAGGTCATGCAAATTTTATGGGGAGATTTTATCTATCTATTGACTTAAGAAAGAAAAAAATTTCAAATTCATTAGAGAATGGGTGTATATTGTACACTTTCAAGTAACTAGTTTGCAAAGATGAATATGGCTCACCAACAGCTCTACAAGGGGCTACATTGTAGTCGGAGTATACAAACTGGAACCAAAAAAGGGAAAAAAAACTATTGCATGCAACAGTGTCATACCCATCTGTATGTCAATCTGAACCAAATACTATCCTTGATACGAACACCGAACACTGTTGTCAGCACAAACACTAAATAGTATCATTAACACAAATACTGAAAAGTTACCATATTGTGACATATGTCAAAAATTAAGCCTATTACTTGCCAGTCCCAAAAGCCATTTTCACAGATATGCAAAAACTGCTATCACACTCCTCAATGATATCCTTGTAAGAAAAGGTAGTTGAATATGCCAATTAGTCAGTAGAAAATTTTTTTTTTTCAAATAACACAATATGCATTATTTAATCCATAACCGGAGGGAATGTGGGGATTCATACCTTTCCCAAGGGTATTAGTCCAACAATGGACGCAAATGGAACAGCTGGGATTTGAACTCACGTATTATGATTCTGAAGTCCGACTACCAATACACTTCCCCAAGTGGACCTCCCCTACACGACAAGTGAAATTAAGTATTTGTAAAATCACTGCTATGTTCTTTGACATTATGTTTTTTTGGAAGGTCCTTCTACTTACGTGATAATGTTTTCAACATGAACGGCTGATACACAGACCTTCTGGGGAGGAGGCAAAAGTCCTTCCTGTACAAGAATCTTTTGTTGTTCTTCAATGTCATTGACTTTGCGCTGGACTTCACTGTTCAGTGTCTTTTCACAAACCTGAATGACAAATGTAGAATACAAAGAAAACATTCTCAATCTTTTTTTCTCCAAAACTCGATTTTGGATGTTTTTAAAACGTAATAAATGCAAAAGAGAACTCTAGAAAAAAACTAAATTTTCTATATACTTTACTTTTATAATAATTCCTTAACACATAGAGTTAGTTACTCACACTCCTTTTCTCTAATTACAATTGTTGACATAATAGACTCTTCCACTATGAATACAATTTTACAATTTTTATTTATTTCTTCTTCTTACCACCACTAAAAAAAGCATTATTATTTGAATTCTCACACCGGTCACTCACAGCACTTGCATGCTATTTGTGACAGGTGGTTTTCACTGAAGTCTGAGTGACAACAAGTCTCCTTGTGAAGTTCGACTGCTTATCCACTGGCCCAAGTGGACTCCTCACTCTCTGTATGGATTGCACCCTTTAACAAAGTAGTTGAATTCATATCCTCATTATCCAACTGCTTACTAAATAATTAGTGAAATAACAAAATTTTTAAAAAATTATAAAAATTCAAAGTTTAATCAAGTAAATGAATTAAAAGAAAAAACCCACATTAATATTTTGGTTCTAGCAAAGATCCATTCTTAAAATATACATTCAATAAAGAAAGAAGAAATATGTGGGATAAGAATAAGTAAAAAGAAAATATAATTTAAAAATGAGTCCTTAGCAAAGTCACATTTCTTCACATTATACACATATATATATAATACACACCAAAGAAGTATACATGGATTATTACCATTTATTTATATATATATATATATATATATAAATAAATAAATGGTAATAATCCACGTATACTTCTTTGGTGAATATAGGATATAAGCTCCCCGGCTGAGTGAGATGAAATTCAAAAAATAGAGAAAAAATATTAAAAAAATAAAAGTAGAAAAAATAATAGAAATACTTCTGTTATTTTTTCTACTCCTATTTTTTCTATATTTTTTCCCTATTCTTTTTATTTTATTTCACTCGTCCGGAGAGCTTATATCCTATATATATATGTATATATATTCAGACATATTCCATTAAAAAGAATTTTTTCCTTTTAAATATTTTTAATTCAATATTTTCTAGTTTTCTAACAAGAAACTTATTCGCTGGGTCAAGTATCTTAATATAATTTTCAAGCTTTCTTCCAAACGTTACAAAGCAAGAAAAAATTGAATTAAAAATATTAAAAA
>JAYKTE010610399.1:0-18125 GCA_036873565.1 Xipholeptos notoides | reverse complement strand
TAAAAAACCTTTTTTTCAGAGAAAATTAATTTCATATGACACCGGTCAGCCGGTGATAACACAACCATGCGCTTTTCTAAATGGCCGATCTATGGGGGACTAAACTGCACGATTGCCGAAATTTCATATTGATTAGATTAATTATCTGATTTTTGGTAGATTTTTAAAGCTCTGCTAAGAAAAATTATACCCTGCAAAATATTTGGTAGTCCTGGTCCACTGGTCCAGTCAGTCCACTCACTGGTTGTAATTGTTGACCTGTCTGTGATCATCCACACCAACACCACCACACACACACACCATATATTTTTTTTCATTTCGTTACTTTTCAATTTTTTCTGCGAAATATTATCGATTGGACACTAATCTACAAGATTATACCCCCACAAAAAAAAAATAAATTGGAAAAAGTTAGTATTTAAAGTTTTTTAGGAGGTGAGGTGAGGTGCTCATGCTCGACAAAAACACGAGAACGAATCTTTTCCAAAAAAAAAGTATTTCTCAACATTTTATCGTAAATATTCAATTAAAAGATGCAACAATTCTCTTAAAAAGTTCATTTCGCACAAATTTTCATGCATGTTTTACAAGTTTTTAAGAAAATAATTTTTCATTAACTTCCAACAAATTTTGAAAATCAACCCCAACAAACTCCAAAACCTCTCCCAACCCCTAGGACATTAAACCCTTTGTTAATCGAAGAGCACTGAAGGGCAGTAATTCTCTATAGTGTCTTCTATATAATTCTTCATAGTGTTTTCAATATAGGGGATCGATTTACTATACCGTTAACCGTTGTATGTAAAAGTGCTGTGAGCACCCCTTAAAAAACTTTAAATAATGATTTTTTTCCCATTTTTTGGGGGGATAATCTGGTAGATTAGTATCCAATCAATATTATTCTGAAAGAAAAATTGAAAAATAACGAAATGAAAAAAAATTATAAGAGGGGCGTGGATCCTACAGGTCCACCAATTTGGTAATTCCGTTCGGTCCGTTGGACAATCACTACAAGATACACCTCAAATTTCAAGTTGGTATTTAACTAATTTAACTTATATTGTCACAATAATAAAGGAAACTCATCTAACAAATTCAGACATTCAATTAACTGTTGGTGTAATTTAATTTCTTTCCTTTATTTAGGTTTCCTCTGCAAATCTTGATCTGAAAAACTTAACCAAGAAAGATTGTCTTCAGTTTATTCATATCATACACACAGCTGTTGAAGAAATATGTCATGGCTTTCAAGAAAAACATTGTCCTTTGACTGAAGAACATTGGAACTTCAAGTTGCATTTGGTTGTATTTGTTAAACTTTTTTGTCAAGAAAATCTAAAAGATACATCTGATAAGCTCTATGAGAAAATTCCTTGTGAAGATGATTTGTTGATTATTGTTGCCCCTCTTCCTGACATTCCTACCTCATTTTACTTTGAACTTCTAAAAGTTTCTCATTGGAATTCGTTTTTTACACAGGTATGTAATGTATTTTTTATTATTACTATTGAACATTTCTAATCTTTTTGAATTTTTATTTTTTTTAAATTCCATTAATTCAGGTACTGCTGAATTGAACATTAAATGAGTGCCAATTTTGGATTTATATTAAAAGATATTTTTATTCATAATAAAAACAGTCACTATCTCATAGCAATCTTACACTAACTTTTTAAATGGATTTCTCAGGAGCTGCCTTTAAGCAAAAATACTTTTTAAAACAATGAAGATTATCTATGAAATAAGAAAAAATGAAATGTTATTATCAAAATTTGTGGGGGCTTATTTTCTGTAAAAACCAGAATGTTTTATTTAAAACTAACATTTAAATTTAAAGAAAAATTATTAACCAAATATCTGATATTTAATTGTTAACATTAACGATAAGTATATGGTTTGAAACACTATCTTGATAAAGAAACTATTAATGCATATCACAGCTAAAATAGGTTTCTTGAGAATGTAACAATAATTATGAGAATAGAAATACAGTGTAACCCAGTTATATGAGAAACTTGGTTAAAAGAAAGATTTTCTATGACCCAAATATAAGAGACTTATCCTCTAGGCCCGACAACTCACTTATATCTGGGTTACACTGTACAATAAATAAATAAAAATATAACAATAAAGTTGAGAATAAAAAATCTGAATAATTTAAATACTGCTAATAATCAAAACTCATAAATTCAGGTAAATCAAATGTTTCATTAAATTCTTCAATTTAAATTCAATATCAAATGACTATTTTAAACCATAAAAATAAATTAGATATCAAATTGGATCCAAGTGGTAAAAAAAGTTGAGAACTTTTCCTTTGCACTTTGCACAAGCTATGACTTCCTATGAGCCAAAGTAAAATGGTTCCTTAAATAAGGGCATCAAAGAAAAATAATTGCTGGAAAACACCTTTTATTCAACACATTATATTTCTATTATATTTCCTAATACTATCTGCTTGCTGCTACATAATGTATAAAATTTTAAAAACAAAGAAAATAATCCTAAATGCACTTAGTTTTCTGCAGAGTTAATTCAATTTCAATTATCTATTTTTCTATGACTTTTACTATCCAAAAAGTTGCTAATTATCCCTAATAAACTCTTTACTAAACAATAAACCCCCAAATTTCAGTGCACTTTCTGATTTTACAAAAATGTACATTTGTAAAAATAATCATTGTATTATTCAATAAAATATAGACAAATTCTTAAATAATTTCCAACATTTATGAATTTAAAAGTATTTCTAAATCCATATTTCTATTGATTACAGTGTTTGGGGGTACTGATGCCAGAAGAAGTTTCTCGATTGATGACTTATGCCATCCGACATTGTCAGGAGACACCTCAAACAGCGGCTGATTTACGTCTGCTTTCATCACTAGTACAGATTATAAATGAATCCTGCTTTCCTGAAGAAGTGCGAGAGTTTTGTCTGAATTGCAAAGAAGGTCGAAGTTTAACAACAGCAAATGAACCACATTTAAACCTTATAAATATTTGTAAAACACTTTGTGATGAGAATCAGATCTTGTTCAATCTTTTGAATGGTGCTGAGTGTTTACTAAATTCTGTCACTGAAGAGGTTGAAAGTATGGACAACTTTTGGAATGGATGTAAAGCATTCCATTTTGATGATATTTTTTATGGATTGACACTTTTGGGAATTTCCCTTTTTGGAGATTCCCTTCAAATGGAGATCACTTTATATGATTTTCTTACAAAGGATGCATTACAAGAACTAGAGAAAAATCGCTTATCTGTCTTGACCCAAAATATGAAAGAATGGCTTGACAAAGGAAAGGAATTTGAACATCTCAACATTTTGCATCAAAAAGCAATAAAATATTCAACTACTAAATTGTTTCAGTTCAATAGTAAACATCTAAAATGTTTAGATTCCAAATATCTCAAGAAAATAGTTTCAAGCTTGTATCATTATTTCAAAGTTTTGTCTCTTTTTAATGATGACAAATTTCCATTAGACCAACATTCTTTTTCTGCTTTTAAATTTTGCAAACTTTGCAAAATCCTTGTTTCTAAATCTGATTTGCTTCTCAAAGAAGAATCTACAGAAAATGAAGACAACGTAGAAAATGGTTTCAGCAAAGAAAAATTTTTCATTTTGGGAAAACTACAAAATCACTTGGATTCTTTTACTGAAGAAATTTCTGACATAATCTTCATGGAAGAAGTGCGTTTACCTGAAGAAAAACTAGCTGGTAATTTCCATTCAGTATTCTTAATAAAAGTCTGAATTTCAAATATGTATATTTACTAGCAGCATAGCTTGGCGTTGCCCGTGCAACTCAGAAAATTTTAGCTATGCCCAAAAATATACATATATTAAAATCAAGTTATAATGTTATGATTTAAAGCAAAATCTTCCATAACTTATAACAGCTGTTTTGTTGTATTGGATTTTATCAATGACACACAATATTGTTGTCATTCTAAACACCAAGTGGGATTCGATTCCGCAGATCATGTCATGCGAAACCAATGCTCTAACGACTGGCTCATGACACAGTTATGTGTTCGTAATCATAATTTTTATGGTTTTACTCTTAATCATAGTCATGGTCTTCCTTCTAGAAGCTAATTTTTTTCATTTTTGATACTTATTAGGAGTATTCTTAAACAACACCTATCGAAAATCACTCCCAGGCAAATAAAGTACAGCTGTATGAATTTTCAAGAAAATTGGCTTCTAACCTACACACAGACAGACACACAGGCAGGCATACAAAATTCCATTCATATACAAGTTTAGATTAGATACATATAGATTTATTTTTTAAATGAATTATAAAAAGCCTTTTTCACTTTTCTACATACTAACACACATTCAAACAATTATTGTCAAGAATTTTTAAATCATTCTATTATTCATTTGCTATTTGGAAATATTACTTTTATATTAAATCATAATTTTCTTTTATTTCTACTGTATTTCACACTTGGATTATTCAGTAACGCCCTCCATTAAAAGATCAAATAAGTTTTTTATTGTAATATAAGGTAAAAAAGCAAACTTCTTTAGCAAAGTAAGTGTTAAGAATTTATCAAATTCTTCAGAATCAAAACAAAGTTTTTTTTTTATGTTGTGATTTTTTTTCTTTTTTTTTTCAGTAATCCTAAAAGATGAAAACCTTGAATCATGGAAGGATGAAAGGTAGTTTTCAAAGTGTTTCTTAGTTTGAATTAATGATCTGGAATCCAGAATGCTTTTTCTAGTCTTTACCAAGGTGTCATAACATTTCAGATAAAATACATACCAGTTTTCTTCAGATTTTGTTGATCCTTGGAATATTCTTATCAAAATTTGCTGTCTATATGCTAAACTCCATAGCCTTCACTAAATTGTGAACTCGTGATCAGCTTGGCTGAAACATGGTAAAAACATCAACTATAAGGATAAGGACAACAGTCTGCAAATATAAATACACAAAAATAATAATAATAAGTTCACATTTCTACTTTTTTCCTATAAGTAAAACATTTTAAAGGATTTTAGATGATTGTAAATTTAAATTCCATTGTCGCTAAAACAAAGTAAAAGTTCTACTGAAAAAATACCTGTTTTCTTTTCAGATTATTGTCTTTTTTCAAAAGTCACTTGAGAGAACTGACAGATTCTGTTCTTTTCTGTTTGTTCTGGGAACGAATCTCTTGGTTGGCCAATGTAATGGAAGAACAAGAAAGAAGTTTTGTTAAAAAGTATCTTAAGGTTTGATTTGGGTTTTTTTTTGTATTAGGAAAAAAAATATTTTAAATTTGAAAATTGAACTTTCTTTGGTATTTAATTTTTTATTTTTTATTAGATGAAATTTTCTTCTGCAGGTTTTACTGGATTCTTTTTGTTTGCTGGATTCATTATTACAAGACTTCTTGATCCGGGATTTCTATCTTCCTATCAAGTGTGAAACCAACCGGCCATGGTGGAGACAAAGTGATTGTTTCCAACGACAACTTGCTCTTTCCTTAAACAAATTAACAGAGAGAAAATTGTCAAAAGTAAGTTCTATAAACTTTTAATTCTTTTAACGAACATTGACTGAAACCTTCATAATCCAATCAAGAAAGAGTGATGTTAACTTTGCAAAATCTTGCATCCATTAATTTTAATGCTGTTATTTACAGCATTGCTATTGCTTATTACCAGGTAAATTGACATTTGACTGAAAAAACTATATATATATATACTAGAAATATTGCCTGGCTTTGCTCAGGTGTTGTTTTGATGCTCAGATCCAGCTTTCAAAAAGTTTTCTTTGAGATTACAAAAAACACAAATCAAAATGAGCAAAAATAAAGCATCAAACATCCCTCAAGGCTGGGCAATACTTCTAGTAAAACTTTTTTTAAAAAATATGACCAATTGATCAACATTTCAAATGATATATAAATATACATTTATCCTCCACCAAACTATCACCTTAACCAGCATTGAATAATATACCATGATTGTTATGCTGTTAAATAAACCAAACAAACAAAAAATTGATCAAGGTCCTGTAGTTTTTTTTTCTTTTAATATTGTTTTATATTGTTTTCTTTAAATTTTCAAAAAGAATTTAATTAATTTGACAAAAGATCTTACAGAAAAACTGTTGTATCTGAAAAAAAATGTTTTTTTCACAATTTACAAAAACACAAAAATGTTTCTTTTTTTCCAGATCCCTCCTGAAATATCCCAGTATGCATTGCTAGATTTTAAGACTGTGTTAAGAATGTCTGTTTTTACAGCAATCAATAATATGTGTCAAGTGGATGTCATCATTCAGGTGAATGTTTCATAATTATACACAAAAATATATTTTCTAATTGTTTATCTGTGTAATTATGTAATTGTCCAAACTATTAAGCTTGAGTTATATTTGTATTTAATGTTAAAATAGGGAATTAATAACTTATGAATTTATAATTCTCATAAAAAAATGAAATTATGATAAGAGAAATATTTATATCTATTTTATTGTGAATTGGATTTATTTTTTATTTCATTGTGACTTGGATTTAGTTTTCTACTGTGATTTTGAAATGTAATTAATGTCTGTCTTGTAAAATTTTAAAAATTGAAAATTTATAATATCTTTGTTTTTGTTTTTTGTGGGGTGGTGTTTTTCTTCGCTATTTTTTTTAAATTGTTTTTTTTTAATGTTATAGTGATAGTTGTCATGATTTTGAATTTATATAGTGACTTTGATTGGGTCTATTTCAGCCCTTTTTTTATTATTATTAAACCGTTTTCATGGCTTGTTTTATAGCTGCTGAGATTCATGCCTATATCCTGTCAGATTCCGTGTGACAATTCTAAGACTGAAGACAAGAATAGTTTTTCCCTACTTGGTGAAGTTTTAGAGCTTGTATTAAATTCAGATAATTTTGAGAAAAATCAACAAAATGCTTTTCTTGAAATGGTGAACCAATTGATGAAAGTAAGAAATCTTTATTTTACCGTTATATATATATATATATATATATATATATTTATATAATTAAACGTAAAACATTTCAGATATTTATATATATATATATATGAATATCTGAAATGTATTCAGATATTTATATATATATATATATATATATATAAATATCTGAAATGTTTTACGTTTAATTATTTGCATGGTTTCATTTAACTAAGACATGTATAAAAGATGTGGTAAAGTTTCATATACAAATTTTGTGAATTTCTACTCTATTATTCTTGCAACTTGTAGCTGCACATTGTAACAGAATAGGACCATGCTGATTCACCAATGTTGTTAAAGTTGAGTACAGATAAAGTTGATTGCTTTAAAGCTCTTTTAATTAAAATGTTATTTAAACACCACATGTTAATTGTCTCATTTTGTTAATCTGGTATCTATATTATTAAACCTAATTGAATTGTTTTTATTTTTCATCTTTATTTTTTGTTTTTTAGCCTGTGTCTATGGGAGCACGAAAGCAGTTTAGTGTAATCAAATATTTAATCCGCTGGGATGAGGTCTTTCATCATCACATTTTGCCTCGCATTCATTTCAGCCTCAAACTTGACAACAACCAAAACGATCCGGTTTTCATCCTCCGACTTCTACTTATTGTTCTCCAAAGTGAACAAATGCAGCAGGCAACATCAACTCAAGACCTCCAGCTACATGTTGTGCTTGTTCAGATTTGCTATTCTCTGAATAACTCAACTGAAAACTGGAAAGATCCCAATAAAAAACAAAATATTTGTATAATGAAAACCTTGCTTATTTCAGCCTTGAGTTTTCTTGAAGATATCATTCTTAAGAGTCTACCTTCTCAGCATGGTAAGTCATTGGAGGTCATATTCTTATATGTTGGCAGGTCATAATTTATCTTGTTTTTTTTTTATCTTGTGTATTTTTTCACCCATTATTAGCCATCATAATCATTAAAGAACTCAATCATACTTCAGATGTAACTTTCTAGCCACTAAGTCAACTATGAGGATTGTCTCAAAAGTAATGCCTCCTATTTTTTATTCTGCTCAAATGAATCAGAGGGGATTGCAAATTGCATTGTTATGATGACTGAACTTATACCTTCATGACCTGAAAGTTTCCTCTTTCTGTTGCAGATATTGATGGTGTGAGACTCTAAGAAAGCAATACCTGTCATAGGCTTGTGTTGGAAGCAGTCATTGAATTCGTCCATGCAGAAAAAATTTAAGCTGATGCAGTTGATATTAGTACAGGAGATGCGTTCTTCGATTTCAGAGTGGCAACAGTGATGTGATTGACAAAGCATACCCTGGACTTTAATATGGACTGCCTCATTCAATGCCGGCAAAAGAGCATTGGCAATGGTGGTTACTATGTAAAAAAATTAATTCTGGAACACAAAATGTTGCTTGATTTAATGGTTCCACTCTCGACTTCGTAGCTCTTTAACTTTAAAAAATAGGTAGCATAACTTTTTGAATGACCATTGTAGAATTTTAAGAAGATTATATAATCAATATTAGTCGAAGTTTGTTTGGAGGACTTTATATATAAATAATTGTTAAAAGAATCAGAGTAATTTTTCAAGTAAAATTCTTATCAAAAGTTAATCCAATTGTTTTTAGGAAAATTATTTTAATTTGTTTTTGCAATTGGTCTTGAAATAGAAAGATTTATATAACTATTGCAGTAGACAGAAGGAGGAGGGAAAATAGTGGCAGTGCTACGAGTTGGCATGTTTATGGCTTTGAGTTTTAGTACCAAGTTTGCCAAGATTATTTTCTTTGAAGAACTTTTGAAAAATAGTACCATTAATAAAAGCTATGGAGAAATGATTTCAGAAGAAAATCTGGTTAAGGTTCACACAGGCTTGAAAAGGCCTTGAATTCTGAGCTTTGTCTTGAAAAGGCCTAGTTTATTATTACCTTGGAAAGACTGTAAATATATAGAAGTTGTCTTAAAAAGGGATTGAAAATGGTATTCTTTATGTCAGGAAAAATTTGTGTCAAAATATTAAAAATCAAAATGAAAATAAATACATTCTTCTGAAATTGCACCTTATTTCCGGTATTGCCGATACAAGAGTTATGTTCTTTTATCATGAAACTACCCAATGTTATCTGTATACCTTCTGGGTATAGTTTAAGTGAAATAAATAGATGAATGAAAGTGATTTTTCCTGTTGTCAATTAATAAGTTGTATGGTTTATTATATCATCGTTTATGCATCAAATTTTGTTTCGAAAACCTAAATTTTGTCTGGAGAAGGCATTGAAAAGTCTTGACAATGGTCATTGAAAATCTGTAATAACTTTGCTTTTGTTTGTTGCTTCTTCCACCTTGCTGTCAAAATATTGGCGTTCACACAACAATGAGAAGATAACTTCTTCCAAAATTTTAATATGTTGAGCTATTAATCTAATAAATCTCAAAACTTTTTTGGAACTTTAAAATAATAGATCAGCAGAAGAACATGGCCCCATGTTACAATACTTAAAACAAAGTTATTATTTATGTCTAATGATATTTCACACCCAGTTAATGCTGGGTTTTTATTATGGTGGGTATTCATGATTAAATGAATTTTTTTTATTGTTACAGATAAAATTTTAAAGTGGTTGACTTACAAGCTGTCTGTTTTAGATTGGACTATCCAGTTACGTTTGAGGAAACTTTTGTTTCTTTCCTTTCCGAATTCTGAGTCAGATTATCAGGTTTGATTTTTTCTTAAAGTTATCATTTTTTACTTATTCTCTTATTCTCTTTATAATTTGCAGATCTATTTCTTAGACTGTTGTTCTCATCCTTATCATTGTTACCTTTACAATGTTTCAGCCAGTGAATCCTTCTTCAGGTGACTGAACTTAGGAACCATTGTGTTTAATTGTAAATCTTCACAGAATTTCAAACTTAATGAATTGTTCATTGGCCGAAAATTTCTGAAGTAACAATGATAAGGATGAGGACAACAATTCAAAAAATAGATCTACAAATTATCAAGCCTCATCCCAATGATTGCGAAAACCATATCTTTCTAATCTATTGCAAATTTTTTTTTCATTTCAGTTGTGTAACAAGATAATTATGTCTTTCTTAAAAACTCATGAAATAACACAAACCTGTGGTAAGTACCTCCCTTCTACCTATTTTTAAAAATTTAAATAAAGTGTTTACCTACTGATTTAAAGAAAAGAAAAATAATTGCAATATTACAGAATCAAAAGTAGAAGAAGGTATAGGTAACTTCTTGGTCTTATCTTCCTGCTGATGGCCTTTGTTCACACTATGTGCAAAATCATCACCCTTCGTCACATTGCTCGAAAAAATTGAACTAAAATAACTGAAAATGTAAGAATAGATATATTATTACTAACTTGTGTATGTGAGTGATAAAAATTATGGGTTTCAAAAATAATTTAATGAATTTACCTTTAAATAATGTACTCTGTTTTTTCACATATAATTCATTTCAAACTACATTTTATACATTAATGAATAAATTGAACTAATTTAATTTTTTCTCAGATTATGACAAAAAACTTTTTGTATAAATACAGCCCTCCTACCTTATTTGGTACAGCAGATTTTTACGATAAAAATAATGATGAATTCCCCATGGGAGCTACATGTTTTTCATTTTTACTTTCAGGGCATGATACAATACATAGAAATAAAAAAGATAACTAAATACACACTGGTCATTATTTTAAGAAATATAATCATTTTACTAAACGCTTGACCTTGGTAAATTTATAAAGATATTAACAAAGTTTGATTACAAATATATTTTATGAGGTATGTTCTAAAAGTAATGTCTCCTATTATTTTATATACGAGGGTTGTTCCAAAAATAATGCCCTCTATTTTTCTTTTAAGTATATGGGATATTCCAAAAGTAAGGCCTCTTAATTTTTAACTTTTAACTTAAAAAAGATGAAGAGCTACAAAGACAAGAGTGGTACCATTAAAACAAGCAACTTTTTGTGCTCCAAAGTTTATTTTTCTATATAGTCAATGCCCCATTGCCAGTGATGAACAAGGCGGTTCATTTTTATATCATTTTTATCATGCTTTGTCACTCACATCTCTGTCGTCACCAAAATCAATGGACCCATCTTCTAACTATGCTGACATCAACTGCATTGGCTTCTTAAATGTTTAACAGACCTATTAAATGTTGATCGGTTCAATTTTTTCTGTATGGAGAAATTCAATTGCGCATCATTGCTTCTGACAAGTCCATGACATGGGTTGCTTTCTCAGAGTCTCACACCATCAATATCTGCAACAGAGAGATCAAACTTTCAGGTCATGAATGCATAAGTTCAGTCATGATAACAATACAATTTGCAATCCCCTCTGATCTATTCAGGTGGAATAAAAAAATAGGAGCTACTACATTTTGAGTGTCACTCATAATATACACTATATATTGGCCAACTTTGTACAGATATGTAAAAACATCATTCATCTTATATTTTTTTTAAATGACTTACCCTCATGAAAAGTGTGAGAGAGAGAGAGAGAGAGTGAGGCAAATATTTATAGAATATTTCCCCACTTTTATTTCTTCTTGATTTTTTTTTATTCCATTCCAGATCTCCAACAAACTCTTCATTTGCTCCGATTGACAAGTATTGATGAGGATCTTTGTACTAATGCCTGCCATGTTTTGCCTTCTTACATCCTTTTCAGCCGAGATTCTGTAACTGTTGCCCTTGCCCAAGTAAGTCTGTCTGTCTGTTTAAGGTTGATATGCCATTATACAGAGATAGCCTAAACTGTCAAAGTCTTTCTGTCACTTTGTTTGTTTTTCTTTCTCAAAATATACTGATTGTTCAAAAAAAAGGATTTTTATCTCTGTCAGTAAATTTGTCTTTTTTACAGCTTTTAAGTCAATTTCTCTATTGAAAAATTTGTCACTCCTTTAAAATGAGTTTCAAATTTTCCCTCCTATCTATTTATCTATCTATCTATCTATCTATCCATCTCTCTATTTCAGTTTATTTGTATCTCTCAATCATTCTATCCCAATTTGTTGGTATCTATTTATCTATCAATTACTAGTCTATTCATATTTATCTATCTATCATTTTATCTAGCTCAGTTTATTCATATCTATCTAACTATCTATCCATATCTATCTATCTCAGTCTATTCATATTTATCTATCAACTATTTAATATTTTGTCTGTACTGATAATTAACAACCATTGTATTCACTTTCAGCTGTTTCAGACAGATAGGGCTCGTTAACTCAGGAGAGTAGCTCATCTAGGTGTAAAGATATCACTGATTACAAAAGTCTTGGTGGATGATACCCAATTACAAAAACCTAGAGATATAATGAGCATGTAAAAATGGTCTTCTACCTAACTTGGGTTGATGCTTGATTGAGTAGACATATCCTATTTTTGTTTTTTTCTTTATCTTGTTTTATTTTTCTTTTTTTTTTCAGCTCCTTCCAAATTTCTGTTCTGCGGAATTAATTCTTGTCAGTCATTTCCTGCTGCATCTTTTTAGAAATAGTCAACTCATAATTCCATGTCAAACTGGATTCTTGTCTTCCATTCCTTGTATTGACTTGTCTGGTTTGTACCTAATTTCTTTAATTTACTGATATGGGGTGTTGTTCCAAGAGTAATGCCTTCATTTTTTTTTATTCTGCCTGAATCAATCAAACAATTGCATTGTTATGATGACTGAACTGATGCATTCTCGACCGGAAAGTTTCATCTCTCTCTCTATCTGTGAGGCTCTAAGAAAGCAACCCTTGTCATGGATGTGGATCAGAAGCAGAATTGCATCATTGAATTCCTCCATGCAGAAAAAATTGAACCAATGAACATTCATTGATGCCCGTTAAATGTTTACAAAGTTGATGCAGTTAATTTCAGCATAGTTAGAAAATGGGTTTGTTGAGTTCAGAGGGGCAACAGTGATGTGAGTGACAAAGCATATCTGGACGTGAAAATGAACTGCCTCATTCATCACTGACAAAAGTATATTGAGAATGGTGATGACTATGTACAAAAATGAACTCTAATGCACAAAAGGTTGCTCTTTTTTATGGTTTCACTCCTGTCTTTATAGCTCTTCAATTTTTAAAAAATGACTTTAAAAGTAGGTGGCACTACTTTTGTAACAACCCTCGTACTATGAGACAAAGCTGTAATATCCTGACAATAACTACAAAGTCATGCAGTAAGATTGTAGATTGCTTGTTTCTTTTATTAAATAATATTGTCCCAAATTGATAATTCTAAAAATCATTCAGCAAAAAAAGTTGGAGTATAAACTACAGAGAAATAAGTAAAGAGTGATATGCCATTAAACAAAAACAACCGATTTTGAAAAAAATTGTTTTTATTATTTTTTTTGTTTTGATTGTGTTTAAATTTTTTTTAATGAATTTTGAATAATTTTTTTTTCTCTCTTTTTTTTTTCAAGTTTTAAGAAGTCAATTTAGTTTATCCCAATTGTTTTTGGATGTCATCATTCTTCAAGCTGGACTTGAAATGGAAGTCAGCCAGTATGTTTTTGATAATATTTTTATTGCTATTAAAGTAAGTAGGACTACAACTACTATTTCATTTTGCTGATTTAAAAAAAAATGTTTCCATTTTTTTGTTTTGGTCTCCAATTTGAGTAAAATAATGCAATCACATCAAGTCTTAGAATTACAAACCAGAGTTTTTTGTACATTTATTATTATTCTATTGTATTTTATTGTACATTATTTTATTTGTACATCTATTTTTCAAACTGTTGTTTTGACCCTTATCATTGTTACCTTCACAATGTTTCAGCTGATGAACACTTCGGTCTTTTTCACATGATCAAACACGGGAACTTTCATGCCATAATAGGTAGTATTCACAAGAGTTCAAATTTAACCCTTTATTCTATCTACAGGAGTAGACTGCTCTGTAATCAAAGACTGGGTAAGAGTGTTAGGTCTTTGAAATGTATTTTTTGTTATTACTCTCATGTGGGATTGAAACCCGCACCTTTAAATAATGCTCACTTAAACTCAATGCATTTATTCAGTGCCATGGATCTTGGGGAAACTGGACCATTGACACAACCTAGCACAACAGGTAAAGGCAATGGGTTTCTGCGGTTCTAAGTGAGCATTATCTAAATGTTATAAAAGTAACAATGATAATGATGAGGACGACAGTTTGAAAAATAGATGTACAAACGATCAAGTCTCATCTCAAGCACTTTGAAGGAAACAATGATGAGAATGAGGACAACAGTTTGAGAAATCAATGTACAAATTATCAAGCCTGATCTCAAGAATTTTGAAGGATATCATAAGGATTTATTCTTCTTCAATGATTTTCTAAATATATACAAAATTTCATTTTTTTATTCAAAAAGTCATTTTTTTTTTCTTCTGTTTCTTTTTTTTCTAGTCTGTATTTTTGTCACCATCCATTTTGTCAGAGATAAATCCAATGTTGACTCTCTTACTTATTCATCAAATATTTTCAATGATGAATCTGCTCTTGCATCTCCTGGATTTTATAAACCAAGACAAAGTCCTGCTGTTTCTCATTGAACTCATTACAACTTTCAACCAGCACTTCTCAATGTTTCACCCTGTTCCCAAAAAAAAGAAACGTTCCCTGACCAAGAATGAAGAATCAGAAATTTCTAGAAGCCAGTCACTGGAATCCAATTTGGATGAAGTAATAACAGCAGCTGTCCATTCTCCTGGATTTACTGATTCTTCTACAGAAGGTATGACGTCTTTACCTCCTGACAAATTTTATATTGCCTTGACTCTTGAACTCTTATCTTCAATGATTGATCAAATCCATCAGCTTTCGAGTTGTGAAATTAAAAACTCAATTCTTACTAAATTAGAAGAAATGAAGCAGCCATTTCAAAAAGTTTGTAAAAAGATTCAATAAACTTATTATTAGATTAAGATATTTTGTTATATTCATCATTTGAACTATTTCACTCCTTTTGGTTGTTATCTATTATAATAAAGTCATATTCCTGTGTGTTTGTTCACAATTTGATTACTGAAAACAAATTTTTCTGAATTGACATTATACACTTTCATTCCATTATCACTATATATACTATTTTTTCAAAGGAAATTCAAATTTGGAAGTTACCTAATTTATATATGACATTAAAGAAAATCTATTTTAATAATTAGCTCTATGTTAGTAATAGAATTGTTTCGATATTTATATAACATATTGCTCTATTTAGGAACATAATTCAAGCTGATTTATTTGTTTATTTTCATCCAAAATTTTGTACAGTGATGAAAATGAATTTTTTAAAACTACGGCAAAGTATATTCCTTCTTGGTAATCCATTGAGATGAGGCTTCATAAACTGAGTATTGATTTCTTGCAGACCTTTTTCCAACAACTATCAAGAGGAAGACAAAAGTCTGCAATAAATTAATACTCAGATTATGGCAAATTAATCTAAATTTCAAAATAAGCACAAAAATAACATCAAAGTAACACCCACCCCCAGCAACGCCAGACTATACTTTTTGTAATGAAATACAAGTTTATTTTTGTCTAACTTTAAACTAAATATAATTCATAATTTTTTTAATTGTTTAAAATATCTACTTTTCTACAGAAATTAGAAACAAAAACAAAATTTATTTAATGCTATTTAGATCACCCAATTTAGATGTCAAGGACACAAATAAATTATACTCTTATATATCTGTGGAATTTTTCATGAGTCTAGCTAGCTAAGAGATGTGTTATTTGTGTAGAGGTTTGCCACCTGAAATATTTTCTTATCTTGAATAAAGAAAAAAAGATCACATTATATTTTAATAGATAAAATTTATTGTGTTGGAAAAAGAAAAAGACTGTCTTTTCAAATTTGATTTTCAGTTTTGTCAATTAAACCAGAAATAGTGAAGAGTTGCTGAAAATAGAAAAAAAACAACCTTAGGATACAAGAATATACAGGGTGGCCAAAAGGTCATTGAAGATAAACATAATTTAAAAGATTTTCTTTGTAAATAATTTTTTGAATTTTATTCTTTTGTTATACAGTGTTAAAATTCTATAAAGGTGCCTATTAGAGTTCAAAATCCCCCTGTGACTTTTGGACCATCCTGTGTATAGTATAGTATATATATAGGTAGGTAGATATATAAATTATAGAGACTGATTGTACACACATACATACACACACGCACACACACGCATTTTCACTTCTATATATATAAAGATTACTAGAAAGATGAAATATTGCATTATTTTTATACTCTTATCTTTGTGAAGATTTATGAAATTATGGAACTATGTCTATTAGTTATCAACCTTTGTTAGATTTATTCTTAATTTGTTAATATGTAGGAAAAATACTTGGATCATTAAAGAATGAGTTTAATTAAAAATAAAATTTTTTCTTTTTAAAAAATTTTAGTTAAGCATTTGAAATTGGTAACAATATTTTTAAATAAAATGAAATTTAATAATTGTAAAAACACATTAACCAGTATATTTTCTGATAAAAACATTTTGTTTCTAGCTAATTTGTAAACTATGTTTATTGTATAGTATAAACGCTGATTAGGAAAGGCCAAAAGAACTCGTCTTTTGCCTTATCTAATTAATTACGAGGGTCATTCCAAAAGTAATGTCTCCTACTTTTTTTCAATCCATCCAAAATGGTCAGTAGGGATTTCAAATTGAATTGTTATGATGACTGAACTTATGCATTCTGAAAGTTTCATCTCTGTGCTGCAGATATTAACGGTGTGATACTCTAAGAAAGCAACTCCTGTCATGGGCGTGCGTCCGAAGCAAAAATGCGTCATTGAATTCCTTCATGCAGAAAATATTGAACCAACCAACATTTACCTGTGCTTGTGGAATGTTTATGAAGCCGATGCAATTGATGTCTGCACATTTAGGATAAGGGTTTGTCGATTTCACTTTGGCAACAGAGTTATGAGTGACAAGCAAGTTCTGACGCGAAAATTGACCGATCCGTTCATCGTTGGCAAAAGTGCACTGGGAATAGTAGTGACTATGTGGAAAAATAAATTCTGGGACATAAAAGCTCACTCGTTTTAATGGTGCCACACCCGTCTTCATAGCTCTTTAACTTTAAAAAAAATGACTTTAAGAAATAGAAGGCATTACTTTTGGAACAAATCTCGTACTATAAAAGTTAGCCAAAGTTTGCATCTTCAAGGCAAGAGTGCCACATTGCGTATTTTCAGCTTTTAGAAATATTTCTACTTACAGATTAACGACAAAATACGATTCTCTCCAATTCTTTGTGAACTTTCTTGATAAAAGTTGACATGAAATTAAATGCAGGTTGACCACAACTTCTGGAAGCATTTTCTGTGGCACACTTCTCATAATATTCTAATTCTCTGCAAGAATAACAAAAACATTTTTATAGACGACTTTACCTTTAAAAAATTTATGAAATTAAATTCTTTGTACATTTTTATTAAATCAAGGTATGTTGCACTTAGTAGATTTAAGTGTAAGAATAATATAAAGTTATTTCAAATCACTTAAATTTTGCGAAGAATGTTGTAAATAGAACATTGTTTTAATAACATTTTATGGGCCATATTATTAATAACATAAACTATAATAAAAAAAATAAAATAAAATATTGATTTGACCCAACGTGTCATTGGTGTTCTAGTATTTCAATAAAATTTGCAATATCAAGACATACAGTAATTAAATAATCAGACAAATGATTTTGAAAATAATAATCATAAAGACAAAACTTGGAATTATTTTTCATTATCGTTTTGTTTCATGATGTCTCATCCATTTTGATGTACTTATTTCCCCCACTGCGTTTTAGTCTTAAAGGTGTAAATACTAAATCATGATGGAATCTAAGAAATTCTTACTATTTTAAAAGTCTTAATCAAAATTTATCTAAAACCTTATTGGAGCAAAATAAATAATTTGAGCAGATCTATTTGGAGACCTGAATAAATTGTACTAAAAAGAAAATAAATTTAAGATATAAATAAATCTAGGATAAAAACAAAACAAAAAAAGCACTGGTTCTTTCAATTACTATTATTAATAAAAACATTTTAAAAATATAAAAATTGGGATCCGTAATTCTAAAAACAGCTATAATAAAAGTATTAATTCTTTGAATGGTAGTTTTTACAAA
>JAYKTE010610398.1:0-27924 GCA_036873565.1 Xipholeptos notoides | reverse complement strand
TGATGATAAGTCGAAGGCTAGGAGTGATGATTTGTCGACGTGATGAAAAACCCAAGTGATGATAAGACTCGTGATGATTAGTCAGGTGATGATAAGACCGTACACCATTTTCTTGCAGTGTTTTCAGAACTTAAACAAAAATAACTCCATCATTCTCATGGTTTCAGTTTTTCTTGATTGTAACTAAGAAATAAGCATACTTAATAATAATGGTGCTTTTTAACCATCTCTTTAAAATAGAACATCTATCAAGTGTATGATTTTGTGGGGGTTTTTTTTGTATTTGATTTTTTTCCTTCAGGTTTTCAATTTCTTAAATCTTTTTTGCTGCATTTTAATTAACTCTTTATTTATTAAAGATTTAACAAATGTTAACAGAAATGAAATTATTATTCCAGAAATGAAATGGATAAATAAAAGATTAATTTAGAAAAAGTCAAATTTTGAAAGAAATTGAACTCATTTTTGAAAATAAACAATTTTTTCTAATAATGGACGCTTACCCACGCAAAAATTATTAAACTATCTTTGGACACACATTATAAATTGTTACTTGAATAACTTAAAACCAAAATAAAATTTAGAAAGAAAGATTTGTTCAGAAGGGCAATATTAATTTCAGAAATTTTGTGAAATTAATGTTCGGTCAGATCATAAGATTAGAAACCATTTTTCAACTTGTCAAAGTTTTCTTAATAAAATAAATTAAAAAACATAGCATAAATAGAATTTACATATATAGATTGAACAAACGCCATAAATATTTAACTTATATTTCTAATGTAATCAAAAAAATTGATTTATTTGAGGTTTTTTTTGTTTTTTTTCTTCAACAAATTTTCAACTCCCATGTTCAATGATTGTTTTTCTCTTTTCTTTGTACATCTTTTTAGCTTTTAGCTAGATATTGATTTGTTGGTCTATTGTTTATTTGGTTGTTACTACTAGGATAACAACTTTTATTGATTATTTAATGTTAAAGGTATTTTTTTTTAAAAAATTTTTTGTAAACATATTGATAGTTAAACAATATTCAAACTGTTTGACTCACAGTGGGGTTGAGAATAAATAAGGGTTTTAATTTTATAGTTTAAAATATTCCCACTCTGGCTTGAAGACTTATTTTGTGACAGTATTTCTAATATGAATTCAACAATTGAATCATTCTAGGGTAGAGGCTAAAGTAGGCAAATCAGACTGAGTAGGATTCTAACTAGTCTACTATGCAGGGCTTTACATTGTGAGTGAAAACTTGCATTTACAGGTGATTTTTCCAAGTGGTGACTAAAAATAATAAAACACTTTTGGCTTCTGTTTGGTT
This sequence comes from Xipholeptos notoides, assembly GCA_036873565.1. NCBI lineage: Eukaryota > Metazoa > Mollusca > Cephalopoda > Idiosepiidae > Xipholeptos > Xipholeptos notoides. The sequence goes on along the minus strand of JAYKTE010610398.1, from coordinate 26,603 downwards.
TCGCTTATAATTAAATAAAAAGTTTATTTTTGTACAATCTTCAATTGAATATACTGTTTTTTAGAATTATTTAAAATATCTTTTCTGCAGAAATTGAAAATGAAAAAAAAATAACTCTCAAATATTCATTTAAAGTTATTTAGACAAACGTCAAGGACACAAATAAATTGCCCCCACTTATATGTATCTGTGAAATTTTTGCAGGTCTAGACTCCAGAGTGTCGTATGATTCTAAATAAACTTGTAAAACTAAAGTTTAACAAAACACAATAAAAAAGAATCCAATAATTAGTAAGTATTAGTTAATTGCACTTATTACTGAGTAAAAATTTTTCAGATGTTGGTTAAAATCAGAAAGATCTTAAACATCTATTGTAAAATTAGAAAGAAAAAAAGGATACCAATAATTGTAGAAAGTTAAATAATTAATACATTAAAGTATAATCCAAAAGGGTGTATCAATATCATAAAATCTTTCCATCTGTGACTGATGTGAAACTCTATCTATTGATTTGATGTGTTTTTTCATTCTCAATAGTGACCCAAGATATAACAAAGAAAAGTACTCTAGTCTTTGGTGTTGTAACTGGAAGAGCTCAAGGTATGTTTCCATGTCACTGGACCAATATAGCTACTTCCTAATAAATCACATACCCAAAACACATCTTACATTTGCATTGTTGCTTTCTCTGTCTCTTTTACACTCGCTCTACCCTTGGGAAAGGTATGAATTCCCACATTCCCCCCAGCTATGGGTTAAATAGTGCACATTGTGTCATTCAAAAAACTATGTGGACAAAAAGAACGATTATCAAAAAAATGATTGTTCTTGGCATTAAATGACCTAAAAAGGTTGATATGCTGTAAACAAACAAACAATACACACTTTTTTTCTCGCTCTCTCTCTCTACTGAAACATCTTTGTTTACCTCTTATCCAGTATTTTTTGTATTGTCTGTCTTATTCTACTTTTCGTTCAGATTTTTTAAAATGAAATAGTTTTGAAAATATTTAGATATGTTCATATCATTTAATCCAGTAGTTTTAGAATGCTTTGAAGCCATTGGGAATATTTATCATGTGTGGCATTTAGACATTATCTATTATAAACTTGTATCACCGAAAGTTTGAATGTTTATGACAAATATTTTCTGCTGATAAAAACTTCCTTACCAGTTTTAAAGATTAATAAAATTCACAGTAAAGAAAAATCATGCTTGGAAGTTCTTTTTTATGATCATAAAAGACTTAAAAACATGACAATTCTGAAGACCTTTTGAAATTATTAAGTTGTTATAAATTATTTCTCAAAAATAGTTTTGAATCATTTTCTGCTTCAAGGATTTTTTTTATTCATTTACAGTTTAATTTAGAGATAATTTCAAACCAATGTTTTTGGTATAAGGGTTAGTTCTTTTATTCATTGTCTTTCTCATTAGGTATACATTTTTAAACAAGTTCAAAAAGTCTGTAACATTTTCCTTCTTTGATGATAGATCTGATTCTAGAGACAACAGTTAACAATCCATCTACTGATGCACTAACTTTAACACATCATTAGTGTTGATTCCTAGAATCACCGAGTGTGTTGGATCTTTCAACAGACACCCTCCTCCAAACGACCCAACCAGATTAATTTTGTGCATTTTTTTTTTTCAATTAACCTATAAATTTTATCTCCAATAGTTTGTATTTTCTTTCATCCTTGTATAATCAATGTATTTTTTTAGTGAAGTTAAGTTAACAGTTTACAGTCATATTATGTATCTCTGAGATGCCAGAGTAATGATTCAATGAAATAATAAATATCAAATTGAAGGTGATAAAAGCTCAGTTGTAAAAAATGTTACTGTGACCAATCAATATCCTATTAAAACATAGTATCCTTTGTATACTTTTTTTGTCAAACACATGCATCCACACACAGCTAATCAGGTGATTTTACAGTGACTTTTTACTTCATCAAATGAGTGGATTATATTTTGTCATGGTTAATCACATGTAAAAGGTAGGAATTTCTTCAATAACTTGTCTAATAAACTAATGGAAACAAACACATGAAGAATTCAAATCTTTCCTGCAATTTGTTTTGCTCAGTTAAACTATTTTACATTTAAAAATTCTTAATTTAGTTTGATTTAATTAAAAAGATTTATTAAAGAACCTTGGAATTATAGAATCTTTCTACATAATATTTTCAAAATCTTAAATTCGAATCTCCTCCAAATTTAATGGAAACTAGTTAAAATTATATCTCATTTATTAGAAGCTGATCATTAGTTTGTTTGATTTTTTATAAATTTGCTAAAAAATTTACAGAAAGTAAATGATCACATTAACACTCCTTGTTGTTCAAAACTACATCCTTTTAAAAAAAAATTTCTGCAATGGTAGAATGTTTAGAAATTTTTCAATTGTTTGACAAGTTATATAAGAAATTGGATTATAATTTATTTCTATGCATATAACTAAGAAGAACGTTGTGTGTTTACCTTCATACATTCAAATATCTTTTCAAATCCAATTTTAAATTCATTTTATATTTTGTGCACACTTTGGTAAAATTGTTTTGAAAAACTCATAAAAAAGCAATTTTTTGTGATAAAACTGAAATTTTTACATGAAAGATTATTTATAGTCTTTTATTTTTTCGATTCTTTTCCGAGGGGAAGTAGCACATTATATTTGCACTTTTATAAGTTTCCATGCAGCACACACGCACAGAGTGTGTTTTCCATGTTAATCTTGTTTAAGAAAGGCTTACCTATTTTATATTAATTGAAAAATATCACATATATTATTATTATGAATTATTAATGTAATATCTTGTCTTCCTTCATGTTTTTTAAGTGAATAAGCAAATCTCTCAAGTCTGATAAAATTAATTGATCTGAGCATAAAAGTCTTCATTAAAATCAGATAATTCTATAATTTTTAGATCATTTTCAATGTCATGTCTTGGTTGAAATATTTAGTTAAAAAAAAGAATTATCGAATCTAAGAAATAAATTTGTTTATATTAATTGAATTCTTTCAGGATTCACTAAAATATGCTTATAGAACATGTCCAATGATCATGATTAAATATGATTTTAAAGGGACAAATTTATTCTTGGGTAATTAATGAAAGTATTATAAATGCTATGAATTGAAAATTAATTTGAATACTGTTGGGTTGGTTGTCAGCAATTGATATTAGATAAAATGTTGGTGTTTAAACAGAAATAAGTTTCTTTATATTAAACCATTTTTACTCTATTGAAACTTTGATCAATTCTTATTTAACAAGTAGTATTGAAAACCCATTTGCCTCTTAATAAATCTAATATGTAAAAAAAGAGAGAGAAACGAAAAAGCCTGTAGCTATTATTATAGAAGGAACTGAAGATGTGTGCTTGTATGGCTTACTGACTTGTTGAGGTTGAGCCAGCTCAACCATTTGCATTCACATAAATTCAATTCATATGGTGAGTTTGAAGGAAATTTGGAATTCACAAGCGGTCCCCAACTGCTTGTATGTCCCAATTAAAGGAGTCACTATCTGATCCATAGCTAACTTATGCACTGCAATTCCAAAAATTGGATGCCTGAACACTGTCCCAAGTTGCTTTCCTGAAGATGGTGTTAACATAAGCTCCTAAAAAAGGGTTGTTTTTTTTTTAAACCCCCTCTTTAAAATCTACTAGAATTTCATGACCTCAATTTTAACTTAAAAAGAAATACTAAATTCTCAAAACCCCTATCTTATAAAAAAAATAGTCATTTTAAATGACTTAGCTTAAAGATAGAATAAAAGTGTAATTCAGAGCTATTTCCGATGATTTATTAAAAAAAAATAATATAGCATTTTGTTTCATTATGGATTAGTCCCATTCACAAACCAACCAGCTTTGATCTTTCCGCTCTGTATCTCGGTTCTTTCCGCTCTGTATCTCGGTTCTTTCCGCTCTGTATCTCGGTTCTTTCCGCTCTGTGTCTCGGTTCTTTCCGCTCTGTGTCTCAGGCCTTTTCAATTCCCCACATCTCTTTTTCGCACTATATATCTTTCTATTTCTTCTCTCTCTATCCTCTTTCTCTACTTTTACCACCTTTTTTTTTTTATTATTAAAAAAAATGTTTTCCATCTTTTTCCATTCTTCCACATTTTTTAAATGTTTCAACCTTTTTTCTTCTTTTTTACTTTGTTTATTTAAAATAAACTTTTCTCTTTTCAAATCTTTCGTCTTCGATTCCTTCCATAGAAATTGTCTTCTTTCTATTTCATAAGATCATTTCATGTTTTCAAATTTTAATTCTCTAATTATTTTATTCAAAATTCCAATAACTTTGCACTTCTCAATCAGTTTCAAGATTTTATTTTCTTGTTAAATAAATCAATCGATCAGGATATTAGCAAAAATATTCTCTCAAGGACAACCTATTTTTAAGTGATAGAAGCATTTTAGTATTCTAAATGATCTCTTCATTTGAAATGCAGAAATATGAAAGAATGCATTGATTTCATTTAAGCGTTCTTCAGTTTTCAAGCATCATCATCATCATGGAATGAGTCAATGAATGAGTTTTCCAAATTTTGAATGGTTGTTGCAGTGGCACTAGAGTTGCATTATTCTTCCTGCTATATTCAGCCATCTGTTTACTTAAGAATTGTAAGTCCTCATAAAAAAGTGTTCTATGTTTTCTTAAGTTATGTTGCAGCATGATTTTCAAAGGCAATTCAACACAAATCTGCTCTCTCCTAATAGTAGTTTCTAAGAAATGGGTGTTTGTGAACCATCAAAGAAATAAACATGCAAAATCCCCAAATTAGGCTTTTGTTTTTTTGGGTTTTTTTTCTTCTGGAGATCTACAAACGATCTCATTTATGTTTTACCTGTATCTATTAAGTGTAATAACCTTAAACGACAGTGATTAACTTAGTGGGTCAGATTTGCTTATATTTGTCTTGGAAGAAATTCATAAAAAGTTCTTTGGTCTCTCTTTTTTTTTTTTCAAAGATTTAAGTTTACAAGTATCATTCATTATATTTTCTTTAAACAATCTTATTATAAAACAAACCAAGTTAATTGTTCTTTATGATTTATGTTTGTTTCTGCTCTAGAATCCATTGATAAATAATTTAATTTAATAATCTTTTTTAAAAGACAAAGTGTTCGTATATTAATTATCTCTATCTCTACTATTATATAAATGGAAGTTTGTGTGTGTGTGAGAGAGTTTGTTCCCTATAGACTCCGAAATGGCTGAACAGATTTTCTTGAAATTTTGCACAATGTTAATCCATATATCTGGTGGTGGTGTAGGCTTGGTTTTGTATCATAATACACCGATAATTATTGAAAATCGATTATCGAAACATTCATTATTAATTTATTTATAATCAGTAAAGCCATTTTTCTTTCATTCTCAAGTTGTTCCTAACAACAGAACAAAGACGCTGTGATATGTTCGTTTATGACGTAACACTAAAAAGAATTTTACTTAAATATCTTTCACTTCTCGGCCTTTTGGATAAGATCAAAGTGTAGTATCTATTTTTTTTCAGCTTTTTCAAGGAAATTTCACCGTTTTGGGATACTTTAATTGGATGGAAATATCTTTCTTTTTTTAATCCAAAATAAAAAAAATGTCGCCCATATTATTTTTATTTTAATCTTTTTCTAATTCTTGAATCATTTTTGTTGTTTCTTCCGTAAACAAAATTTTTAAAAAGTTTTATTTTCTATCTTTTAATTTTTTTAAGCAATAATGAATTAAACATTATTTGCTGGGCTTCTTTTTTTTTTTAATTAAAGAGAATAAAAAATAAAACAAGTAGGAGAAAATTATTATTGTTTCGATCATATAGTTTGTAAATAAAAAAAAGAATAATTAAATTAATTCTAAAGGTGAATGTTGAGTTGGTAAGCAAGAGTTCGTAAACAAAGTGTTTAATTGGTGTTGTTGTTCTACCTTTACCGAATATTATTTTTTTAAATTTAATTAAATCTTGATTAAATAATCAATGAAACGGTAAATAAAGATAATTATTTTTGACAATTTAAAAAGAAAATAATTTAAAAAATTAAAAGACTTTTTTTTTTTTAAATATTTTCACATTTATGTTTATATTCTTTATTTTTGTTTTGATTTAATTAAAACTTGATTATTTATTTTATTAAATTAAATGAATGATAATTATTATTTTAGGCTATTTAAATAATACTAATTATTTTTTAAATGATAATTAACATTATTCCCATATTTTCCGCTGTGCGTGCATGTGTGTGTGGGGGGCTATGTTGTTCATTGGGATGTGAATAAATCTGCAGTTTACTCAAATAATTTTAGGATTAAAAAAAAAAGTTAGTTTTTTAGAAAGAAAGAAAATATTGAAATTACTAAAATTCTGATCAATATGAGCATAAAAAGAGTATCGAAGCAATTCCCAATCAAATCCGGGTTGTACTGTTATTTATAACAGTGAAATTGTCTGTTTTTCTGTCTGTCCGTGTACAATTATTTTCCCTACAAAACTCCTTTGTCAACTTTCGATCTACAGACTTAAGATTTGACATTCAGGATGTTTAGACATGGGGCAAGCTTTTTAATTGGTTTTCGGTCGGAAATTTAGCTGCTAAGAGGTCAAAGTTGAAAGATTTGACGTTTGCGGTCTCTACCAAACTACTCTGTCAATTTTGGGACTAAGCACTTGAACATTTTTATATATGATACTTGGACCTGGGGAAAACTTTTTAATTGGTTTTGAGCCAGAAAAATAACCTTTAAGGTGTCAAAATTGGGATCAAAGTTAAAAAATTTGCGGTGTCTAAACAGTTGAAATCTGACATTACGGGTATTCGGACATAGGGCAAGCTTTGTCATTGGTTTTCGGTCGGAAATTTATCTGACAAGAAGTCAATGTTGAAAGATTTAACTTTTGTGGTCTCTACCAAACTACTCTGCCAACTTTGGGTCTAAACACTTGAAATTTTAGATATAGATTACTTGAACCTTGGGAAAACGTTTTAATTGGCTTTAATCTTGAAAAATATCTGCTAAAGGGTAAAAATTGAGATTAAAGTTGAAAGATTTTACCTTTGCGCTCTCTATCAAACTACTCCACTGATTGTGGGTCTAAACACTTGAAATTTTAGATATAGGTTACTAGGACATGGGGAAATCTTTCTAATTGGCTTTGATCTGGAAAAAATAACTTCTAAGGGGTCAAAATGGAAACTGTTTAATCCCACACCTGGGCAACACCGGGTGCCTCAGATATATAGATTCAATAAAATTTATGTGACTATAAAGTTATCTAACTCTTAATTCAGCACCCGGGCAATGCCGCATTAATTTGATAGTTTATAATATTAACATGGAGTGCAATAGTTGTAACTGTAGGAAAAAAGAATTTCCATGGAACAAGTGATCAGATATATAAAAAGAAGTTTATAAAACATTATACATGAGTTATTTTGAGGGGAAAATAAATTAACTCTGTCATATATGCTACAGACAGGCTACTTTTCATTGTCAAAGTGTCATTTTGTCAGTGTTGTCCCATGAAGAGATATACTTAAATATCTGCAAAAATATGAGGAGTGTACACTCACTCTTGTGATGCACTGTATATATAACAATCAGTCTGTTGGGAGGACTTTGCTTTTATTTATAGTTAGTGCTCAATATCGGTGATAAAGCTTGTGTACCAGATAAATTCAAACACAACCTGATGACCACACAGGTGAGAAACTGAGTCACCAAGGCCGCCGACTCTGTGTTTGAATTTATCTGTGTATATTTAAAATTATTAGAGATTACTTTTATATTGTATTTGGAGAGATGCATCTAATGTTCATAATTTTAATTTTGGGAGAATAATTTTGAAACTCAAATATCTGAATTGCTATGATTTTTTTTTTTATTATAGAAATTACATTTGTAATGTTTTTCAAATAGAATGAATAAATAAAACTTTAACTTTCAGTTTGTCTTACCATATCAAAATAATGTATATTTCTTACTTTTAGGTAATATCAAGTCTATTTTACAGATTCTGTATCCGGTTATTTTTTTGTCTTTCCAGTGCTATGAAGGATAGCCGTTTTAGTCCAATTACAAAAGATGAGTTTTCCAAATTGCACTGTTCAGTATCAATACTCACACACTTTGAAGAGGCTGCAGATTACTTGGACTGGGAGGTAAGTTATGCATTTTGGTAATTAGCATTTTTTGCTGAAGGTAGGAGAGAAATGGTTCTTTTTATTTCTTTACTATTAGGAAGTAATAACACCTTTCACAGTGGGCTAGTCTGAAAATGACCATATCATTTGGAACTCTAATGTAGTAGTAGAATGTGGACTGAGGAGATAAAAGAATAAAATTGTTAGTTCCAATTTAGTCTCCTGTGTAATTCTTATTTACTGTTAGACCACAATACAGCATTTACATTTCTAACTGTTTTTCATAATTAATTTTGTTTTTTATTTCAAGTGTTAATCTTAAAATATTCAGTTGGATATTGTATAACAAACTTTACACTAATTTAGTCTTGTATTCATACATTATAATTATATTATTTCATAAAGTGCTTTTAAAGACATTTTTTTTTATCATAGGTTGGAGTCCATGGAATACGTATTGAATTTGTAAATGAAAAAGGACATAAGAAGACTGCTACCTACCTACCTGAGGTGGCTGTTGAGCAAGGTAGTATCAATATCAATATCAGGTTGTCCCAAAAGTTTGTAAACACTTTGAAATATACTTGCCAAGTAATAACAAAAACAACAACAAATTATTCCTTAATTTTCTAAGACTTTCTGCTATTAATCTGCAAGCTTTTGGATCTGGTGAAAGAACCATTCAGCCAGCTTCAACTCAAAGAATTCTGGGCACACATCCTCAAACTTTTGGGACAACATATTAGATGATGCTCTTGATTTAGACACTTTAGAAGAACATTAATTTTATTGTAAACATAACATAACACATCACATCACATCACATAAACATCACTTCTTTGTAACATTCATTTTTTTTCTTTTATTATTAATATAATTAATTAAATAGATCAGATCTTATGTAATTTCTCCTTCCATGTTTTCTTGTTAAACTAACTCATTTCCAAAAGTACACATAATAGAGAAATAGGGAAGTGGATGATAAAATTCTAGATAAGAAAAATCTAGTTTCTTATAGCTCCGTAGGATGAGGCTTGATATGTATATTTTTATGCAAACTGAAGAAGGCCTAAGGAATAAACGTCTGAAATGTTGTGAATCTAATAAACACATGATAAATATATATGATTTGTATTGGATTCATTCGGATATGGAAAAATATTGGCATTACTTTTAAAATGATCCTCGTACACCTTGTTAGCTAAATAATAAATCATTGTAAATAGATGAATAAAAAAAAAACTCTTTGTCTACTCTATTGGAACAGGAAATATCTAATCTTAATACTTTTGTTTGGGTTGAATTCTACCATAATCTTGTTAAAAGAACCCTTAATCACTAGAACCATAGAATAGGAAGGGAAATTCATTATTGTACATTAGGGTAGGTCGATTTTGGAACTGTAAAAAGAATAATGCGAGGAAAGTTGCAAAATAACATCAAAAATTACCCCAAGAAATATTTTTTTCCAAAATTTCGTATTTATTTGCTTAATCGAATTTAAAGACCTAGTATTTTGTAATTTTAGTCGGGATATTGGTGACACCGGAAATATGTAACCATGAAATTAAAACTGAGACTAAAGGAAACGAATATAATAAAATTTATTTAATTAATTGCTATTTTTAAAGTTTATTATCCATTTTTAAATTAAATAAAATGACTGATACTGAAATTGTTTGCTTTTTACATCAATATTTAGGCCAAATTTGCCAAAATCAAAGATTTTTCAGTGCTTTTTTTTTTTTTTTTAAACTTTCACACCAAATTAACAAAAAACTGTTGAAGATTCAGGATCTAATTTTATGTATGAATATTTAATAGGTATAGACACAACTTTCGGTGCATTAAAAAAAATGAAAAATCGACCTACCCTATTGTACATCCACTTCATAGCATCAAATCCCCCAAAACAAAAGATCTTTGACTAACAATTTTTTTTCCTTTATGTAAATCTCTAAATCTGAATTTTTTTCTTTTAATTTTTTTCCAGCCTGGGATAGAATACAGACGATAGACTCCTTGTTGAGGAAAGGTGGTTACAAGGGTATTATAACCAGTGAGGTGCGCAAGAATGTACGGCTGACTCGATATCGCAGTGAAAAGATCACAGTCAGCTACAGTGACTATGTATCACAGAAACAGAACAGCCATGCATGATGATAGCAATGTACAGCCTCAGTATGTACGACAGACAGACAGCCCGTGGGGGTCACACAGACAGACCGTTAGTTATTTACCAACATTCAGCCCAACTTTCTCTTTCTTTCTTTTCCATCCCGCTGCCACCCCACCCCTCTCCTATGATTCATTTTTTTTTTCTCGTGATGGAGTGGAAGGCTCATATTGCTGTTAATGCCCTCCAGCACAAGCAATTTCCAATGCAATGGGCAAACTTATAAAATGCCTTCCTAGCTGCCTTTGGCCATTCTACTCCCCCAGCTGAAATATCTCTCATCTATTCAATAATGACTTGCATATGGCCAGAAAAAACAAAAAAATATATAGAAGAAAAATTTTTTAATGGGGAAACAAATTAATATAAAAGGGGTTTTTCATAATCATCTGGAAAAAGAAAGAGAAAATAATTATTTTCATGGTATGAAAGCATTTTGTTCTACCAACACTCACCAACTAGCCTATCTTATTTCATTTCTAGTTTCTAAAATTTATTCATTGGTCAACCTTCCTCTATATCATATTGTTAGAAGCATTCTTTATTTTAAAGGATTAATCTTCATTCATTTAAGTTTGGGTTTTTTTCTTTATAAATCCATTAAAACAAAATAAATCTAGATTATTTTGTGCTAGAACATTCCTGCTTTCTGTTTTATGGGTTAGTTTATAAACAAGATTTTCTGTTGTTATAATAACCGATATACTTTTATCAAGATTTATAAATTCAATTTTTATTATTCTTTAAAAAAGTTTTTTCTAGTATATTAATTTATCTAATATGTTTACATAGGAAAATTGACCAAAGAATATCTCTCTCTCTCTCTCCCTCCCCCTCTCTCTCTCTCTCTCTCTTTCTCTGATAGAGTGAATGTGTATTTAGTTTATATAAATGTGTGTATTGTTAAATTTTCCAATTATTTCAAGCAATCTGTATTTGAGTAGTAACATAGATTTTTCAAACTAATGTTTGAGAAATCCCAAAAGAGACATACTTATTACAAGTTGTTGGATTCATTTATCATTTATTCATACATAATGGTAAAACAAAACATGAAATAGGAATTACTAAGGATTTTTTTACTATTTACATGATTTCATTAATGTTTTAAGATTATTCTACATTACCGGATTTCACATCTCTTTCTCTCTCTCACACACACACACACACACACACACACGTGTGTGTGTCTGTCTGTGTGCACATAAAGAATCAAGCATTAAAAATGTCATTGGAATACCAGTTTCATTTGACATCCATCAACTTTTATACTTATTCAATTTCTTTATTTTATCATTTCATTTCTTTACAAAACAAACTATCAAGGCTAAAATCTTGTTGAGATTTTAAGAAAACTAACTGATTAATAAAATGTATATCTGGCGTGTGATTGTAATCGAGTAAAAAAGAGTGAACCTTGTATTTGTGCCTATTTTGCTGTGCTGCCTAGAAAGTATTATGGTTAATTGTTAGTAAGGTTTAATTGCATGAAGTATTAGTGATGAGAAGTGTAATGGTTATTACTCTAAACCAAATGATTGCCACTGTTTGTGTCTTAAAATGATGGATTTATTTGATTGTCTTATTTGACTGCCCATTAAACAGTATGTTTTGATCGTTTTGAAAATGATGAAAATTAAGAAAAACAAATCCGTTTTAAGACCTAAAATGTATTCATTTCATTTAAAAGTACATTTCCAGCCAGTTTTTATGAAAATGAAACTTTTGTAGTCATTCAAATCTTTCGACATTTCACAAGCTTTTAAAGCATTTATAGTTTTGCAAACACCCACACACTCTAATAATACTAAATCAACAAAAAGGGAAGTTCACTTGGGACAGTAGATAGGCAGTTGGACTTGGGAATTGTAATACGCGAGTTTGAATCCCATTTGTTCCGTTTGAGCTATGGGTTCTTTAGTGCATATTGTGTTATTCTAAAAACTATGTGCAGACAAAAAGAACGTTTCCTGAAAAATGATTTTCTCAGCATTAAATGACCTAATAAAGTTGATATTCTGTAAAAACTAAACAAATAAACCAACAAAAGAAATGGATTCATTGGCTGCTTGTATATTCTGTGCACCTATCTTAAATCTTGTTTGTAAATGCAAACGCATATTTCTCTTCAAAACAACTTGTATTAAAATAATGCCTACAAAACAAGATTTGGGGTGATACACTTGGTACAATGAATAGGCACCTGTATTCTGGAATTGTCACAAGTTTGAATCTCAGTTGCTCACCTTAAACTAATACCCTTGGGAAAGGTATGAATCCCATACCCCTTCCAGCTATAGATTAAGTAGTGAATCTGGTGTTATTAATAAAGACTGTGTTAATGAAGGAGCGTTTATCAGAAATGACTGAAAAGATTGATATGCCATAAAAAAAAACAAAAAAAAACAGATACAGCATGAAATATCTTTCTAGGAATTTAATCCAAGAAATAAAATTTATTTTCTGCTAAATGTATAATATAGATTTTTAGACTACGCAAAAAAACCTTTATAAAAAAATCATCGTTCTTGGCATTAAATGACATAATAAAGTTGATATGTTGTTAAACAAAACAAACAAGCATTTGAAAATAGACTACTGCAGTTATGTTTATCTTTCAATAAGCCAGAAAATGAAAAGTGCACATTGACTTTATGGGCACACTTTAAAAATTCTAAGCGACAATCATCTGGAGTTTACAGCTTCAATCTTGACTACAGAAGGAGGTAACTAAGAATATTTAATATAGATTAGTTTTATGAAGTTGTCTGTAATTAAGAAATGATACCTGGAGAAAGCTGTAGGATGCACTTTTTAGAACTGTTGTCTTTAAGAATGACGGGAAGATAAATTCCAAACTAATTCTAATTTTTCTATTTTGAAATCTACATTTTGTGTCTTAAAATAAATTTTTTTTTCTATATTCTTTTTTTTCTCAACATCTAAAAGTGACTTTGAGAGAGACACTGTATATTTCAGTTGTATGTATGAATGAATGAATGAATTATATTTGAAAAAAATTTTTTTTTTATTGTGACTTTTCAGATGTGTCTGCTTGTGATGTCTGTGATCATCAAATCTCAGGTGACTTGTCAAAATCATATCATGGATGTACGTCACATGGATTGAGGTTGGGTGTATGTGCCTGTACCTTTCTTTGTTGAATCTTTCTTTTTAATGACTAAATATCTTTTTATTACTAACTTGTATTGTTTATGTCTGGCCAGCCTGTTCTCACTGCCAGCTACAAAGCAGAGATAACTAAAATATACCATCTGAAACCAGTTCTACCTGAAACGCATATATTTTAAACTATTGCTCATGGTATTCAATCATTTGGAAGAGGAAATGGTTTTACCTCTGTTAAGAACAATCTGGCTACATATCCTGGCATTGTTTTTTTTCTCAAATTATCATCAAATTACAGTTATGAGGTCAACAAAGGTAAAACCTTTCTAAAAGAAATATGATAATCCTATGATAAGAAGAGAGAGAAGTTTAAGTTTGTTTATATGCCGTAAAACACGCAAACTTGTTGTTTTACAGCATACAAACAAAATTAAACTTCTCTCTATCTTAGGACTATTTTTTTAGAAAGACTTTGCCTTTGTCGATCTCATAACTGTAATTTGATGAGAATCTTGAAGACACTAAATATTAGTAACCATTGAAATCAAACCTGACTTTTATAAATATACTCAGTTTTTAAGCAAATCTCAAAAGCACTAGATACCATATTTTGTGATATTTATGATTCTTAGATTTCTATATTATCAATGTAGTGCCTTTTATTATCTTTTAGCTACTGTCAATTTTAATTAAAAGATAAATTTCTATCTATAACCAGACCTAGGCTATTTTCTTTTTCTTTTTGGAATTGAAAAACCATGCAAAGCTGTTCTCGATTTGTAGAACAATGGAAGTACACTCAGCCCTAAAACGAGTCTTAAAATGTTGGCGTTCAATCTCTTTATACATTCATTACACATTAATATTCACATTTTGTGTTCAAATTGATCTGGAATAAATACCTAAATACCTGTTTCCTTTGTGTTTAAAACCTTTTAATTTCCAAATTGGAATTCAAAACATTTGTTATTTGTTTTGTTTTTTCCTTTTTTTTAATTACTTCAAATTTTTTTAGGTTTTTTTTGTCCTTCGAAAAAAAATCTCTTTGACACCAGAAAAATTGTCAAAGAGTTATTGTTTATCCATATCATTTGTAACATTGAAACCAATTCATAGAATTGAGCATTTATTTTTTGAATTTTTTTTAACAAATTATTAAAATTGATAATTTTGCATTCATTTTTCATAGCAAATTTCCAACTTATTTTAAAACATAATTTTTCTAATTTTATGATGAAAACTTTACTTATTTAAGGTTCTCATTATTTTTAAACTTTTTTATAAAAGTGATTATAATCAGATTATTTTTGACAGGAAAATATTCCATTTATTTAATATTTTACTTTACATAAAATTTCTAGATTTAGTTTAACATTTTGTTCCCTTTTATGAAATGAAGTTTTATCATTTTTGTTTGTAAGTCTATGTTTATTAATTTAAGTTTTACTTGCAAATTATAGATGTATGAAAAAAATTGTCTTAATCTAGAATGTTATTGTTTTAGTATTCCTGTTTTACTTGCAATTGCTATTTCATTTTTTTCTTCCTTTTTTAATATCCTGACAAATAGCTGAAATATTACATGAGCATTAAATCCTTTAATAATATTCTATATGATCACTTGAATAGATATGTTTTTATTTAAATAATTTTTAGAAATAATAATGTTATTAAGTGTTGGTGAAGTATATCTTCATACTATTATTTATCATACTTAACAATTTTTAAATCTAATATTCCAGGTTAATCTATAAATTTACATATCGTTTTTATAATAAAATGAAAAATAGCTAATGAGCAAACTTGTCTCCATTTCTTTTTGATAAAGAAAAAATTATTAACAAGTATATGAGTTTGATCAATACTTCTTTTACCATTTTATATCTAATCTCCACATTCCCTCCAGCTATGGATTAAATAGTGCATAATGTGTTATTCAAGAAACTGAGTGGATAAAAAGAATGTTTTCCCCAAAATGATTATTCTCTGCATTAAATGACCTAAAAAGGTTGATATGCAGTAAAACACAAACATTTTATATCTATTTACAAAAACCAAAGCTTTAAAAACTTGCAAATAAATTTAGTATGTCATGAGAAATAATTTGAAAATAAAAAAGGTTTAAAATTATCAGTAAAAACTCAGCAATTTAGCTTTTTCTTGTAATTTTTTAAAACTTGCATGTAATTGTTTCTATTAGTAAGATCAGTTCAAACCATATAATTTTTTTTAACCAATTATTTTACTTTCTTAAAACATTCTTAGATAAAAGAAAAGTACCAATATACAATTTTTCATTGGTTTAAATATTTTAGATTTGAAATAACCTATGAGCTTTTAGTTTTTATTATTTTTCTATTGACCTTCGGATCTTTCCTTTGTTGCTGGCTAACATAAATACTACAAGGAGTCTCCCTTTTTTTTTCTCTGCTGAGAATGTGATAGTATAATATATTTGGGAAGGAGCATGCACACCAACCGTATGGAAGTGAGTATAAATATAATGTATGTTTGTACCTTTTTGTATAGATGAAAATATTTTTCATTTATTTTGATTTTCTTCTTCTTCGCTCTGATAAGAGGCAGACTCTATGCTAAATACTATTATTAGCACAAATATCATTTATAAAATTCTAAAAAATCAAATAGAATTTAAAATCCATTTCATCTGAACTGAATAATATGGTGCTTCTGTTATTAATGAAATCTCATTGGTCACCTCACATCAAATGAATGAGGGCTACTTGGAAGAGATTATTATTATTATTATTATTATTATTATTATTATTATTATTGGACTGTTGAGTCCTCTCTGCAAAATCACTCTCTCAACTAACTTGAAACTTGTTTTTCATTCTCAATAAACAGGGTTGGTTTATTCATCACCTTAACTAAGATGAAAGTACCGTATCATCTTTTTTCTCGCTACTGGCACCACCACCACCCCACGGGTCTTGTCCATAATGGCGAGGCTGTACATGATGAAGGATGCCATTTTGTTAATTACTGACGGGCTTCATTGTTACACAATCAACAACAGCAACAACATTCTCATGGGGGACATGTATATTTTTATGGGGTTTTTTTATACAATTTTCATGTAATTTTTTTTTTTCTGAATGGTGTATAGGTGATGAAGAAATTAGTCTATCAATTTTTCATTTGCAGTTTTTGAAGGGGGAACAGATAATGCCAACAGAAAGTATCTTTCTATATTCTCTATCAATTCTTTATTATCAACTGCAATTTTTGACGTTAGTCAAACATAAAGCATAATTTTGATGTGGAGATCTAAATTTTTGTTATTGAATTTTTTTTTTTTTTTTTTTTTAATTCTGTTGTATTACAAATCAGCAAAATTTTTATGTCTATCCAAAAGCATTATTTATTTTTATTTTTTTATTTTCATGAATGAAAAGATCGGGGAGTTCTTTTTATATTAATTCCAAATAATTATATTTAAAAGTCATTAGTGAGTATTCACACTCCCAATATGGTGACTCAACATCAGGTCTTCCTTGCTATTTTTTCATGAATGCTTCTTTCTATCTTTCTTACAAATGCCAATGCTAACACATCAGGAATCAATTCTAGTAAATAAACTGACTCTTACTCCTAAATTAAGCAAATAAAAGGTTTTTTCTTTTTTATCTGAAAGTCGTGTAATTAAGCTAAAGAAATTATATAAAGAGGAAAAGTCACCAACCTTGAATTCAGCCAAGTAGTATGTATTCAAAAACCCAAAGTTCTATCAACATTCATTAAAATTTATTGGTTAATAGAACATTGGATTGATGCCCAATCCATTTAAAGTTGCTCATGAATATAACATTATTATTTCTTCCAAACTTTTAGTATTATTTATATTTTCATTCAAACTTGTGATGATATTAGTATAGCAATTATTTACTATATTTATAAGTGTGGAATTCTCAATGCTAGTGGTGGGGTATATATTTGATTTTAAGATTGATTTGTACTAACAAAGTTTTTGGCTTTTGGTGATTTGATTAATCCAGAAGAAAATGGAAATCATCAAATGTTGTTTTCCATTGAGCAGTTTTATTATAACCAATGATTAGTAATACAAAAAAGAACTCTAAATACAGTAAAATTCTAAACTGAATATCTAAGATGTTCACTTTAAAGAACACTGTAATTTAATTCCTTTTTTGAACTTTATGATGTTAAAAACATATTCTTCAAAATCAAATAGAATCTTTAAAAAGAGATTCAAAATAGAAATATACAGCACAAGCCATTCTAAACTAAACATTTGTGGTGTTAATAACAAAGGTACCATTCTGCTTCAAGGAAGAAAAAAAGCTTTATATTTATGCTAATATAAAAGTTTTGATTTGAAAAAGAATCCAAATTAAATTTTGATTGCTGTGTTCAAAATTAGGAAATTCTACAATATTAAAAAAAATTTTTCATAACAGAAAATGTTAAGAAGCAAAATATTGATTGAAATAATCAATGTTTTTCTTCTTTACATTTTTTTTTATGAAAAAATATGAACTCTGATAATTTAAAATGAAGATCTTTTGTTATTTGGTGATTTTTTTTTTAGAATTTGTAGTTCAATAAAAAAAAAAAAGATTAAAAAATTTTTTTATTTGGGAATGGCGTTTTCATTTTAAGAATTTGCTTCTAAAACTCATTTCCTTTCAACTTGAGTTTTATTCATTCAAAAATTAAATAAATGTGAAATCTTGTATTTATTTTGAATCCATTCTATTAAGAAATATAAAATATTTAAAAAAAATTTAGGAATCCTTGAACTGAGGTATAAGTTTTACAACTGTTATTCGGACTATTGTCCTCATCCCCGCAAGGATAAATCAGTTGTAACATTATGAGACAGACAAACATAAGGATGGGGACAGTAGTCTGAATAACAGTTGTAAAAAATATTTTTAATGTTTTGTTTTTTCTGTCTTTTGAAATTTCAGATTAACTAGTAAAAATGAGATTTTATTTTAGTGAGATTAGTTTTCAAAAATTGAAAGAAATTATTTCAATATATTTTGTTGGTTTATTTATTTTGAATAAGCCCTAAGTTTGGTCTAACCTTATTAGACTTGAACTTTTTATTAATTCTTTAAACTTTGGGTAGTCTACATTCTCTTCGACTTAGACCAATGGATGGGCAGTCTAGCTTCAGAATCGTATGCTAGTTTGAATCACAGTCATTCTGTTTGCATTCATATTTGGACTAATACTCATGGGAAAGGTATGAATTCCCACATTACATTTAGATTCCATAAATATGAAAAGTTTAGAAAAAATGTTATCTTTTCCATAACTTTTGTTTTTTTAGTGAATTTAGTGACATTTAGAAAATGTATTTGGATAAAACCATTTTTTTAGCAAAGAATAATTTAAATCAACATTAAAATCCAATTCTAAAAGTATTATTCTGACGATTTTTCTCGTTATTTTCTTTCTCACATTTCGACCGAATCATCCTTCTACCTTCCTCAGGTGTCCTAAATTGACTCCTATTGTTTTTAGGTCTATCTTTTTTTTTTAATTTAGTGTTGGTTTTACTTTTAGAATTCATCATACTTCAGCTCAAGGGTTTTAAAAAAATGATTAAACAAATTTTAGAAGAAAATCCATTTTTTTCTGAAACAAAAGAATTAGAAAGAAATTATTCATTTTAAATGACAAATTAAAGAGTTACTTCCCCTTTCGTGTAAAGTCAGCCATATTGATTTTATTCAAATATGTTCCTTGTTTTGTACATATTTCTTTTCTAATTACGGTATAAAATAATAAAAACACAGGTAAGAAAATTACTCTTATTCAATTGCATACAAAGTAAAAATATTTTGTTTAATCAAATTAAGGTATTACTTTATTCACAGAATGTTTTGTGATTTACAATTTTTTTTTATATTCTTTCTTCTAATATCCACTTGTCTGGATCTTTTATTGCATATGTTTCTTTTTTTGAAAGACTTGCATTCCAACAACCCATAAAAATGTTTTAGGTTGTCTCAAAAGTCTGACTGACTGTCAGTGGTTTTTGTTCCTAGGAATGCCCACATTTTTAAGCTACTCCATTCACAAAGGGTAAGTTTGGCAACCTAATATTGAAAATATCTATTTGTTATGAGTTGAAATTTAATTAGAATATTATTAATAGAACTACTTTAAAAAAATAAACTCTAAAAATGTAATTATTTCAAATATAAATCTTTTACTTTTCTCTGGTGTAAAATTCAATGAACGTATACAATCTTTATAAATCTAACTAGAATTCAATCAGACATATTGCTGGAAAATAAGTTGTTCTTGTCATCTAGAATTAATGAAACCATCTAAAATCTATTGTTTAATCTCTGAGTAATGAATTGTTGATATCAATTTCATAATTAATAAAATGGTTAATTGATAATCTTATTTAGTTTGAATTGGCTTTGGTAGATGTACAGTGGGCAAAGTTAAATGGTTTAACTTTGAAATCCTAATGTGCAACACCATTGTCAAAAGTATAAATGGCTTAATTCCTTTCTGCTTTGAGTTAAACAGTGCAACCAACAATTGCTGAAATGATGTTTGACTGTTCCAACTATTTAAACTTTCATAACATCTCAGGCCAATTGGAACTTCAACCTTCTTTATACATCAGTTATGGATCTTGGGACTCCTTGTGTTAAACTATATAGAGAGCCTTTGTAGGATTGTGATCCAAACTCTTTATAACTTAGATTAACATTGATATTTGGTGTTTATTGTTGTTTATGAACTGAAATCTGTCTAACTTGTGGATTGACTAAAAGGGTTAGATTAGACTTCTATGAAGGTCCACAGGATTGGCAAGTGACACCTGAAGAAGGCCAAAGAGTAGATTGACCAAAATATGGGAATAACAATTAAATGTATCAAATAATTCTAATGTTGTGATACTTTTTATCTAATTGGGTATAACCACAAAGATTTGAGCAATTCATTATATACTGAGGGAGATACAACATCCGCCAATCACAGGGAAGGAAGGACAAAAATCACTTTATCTAATTTGCCCAAAACCTACAAATTATTACTTGCTACCAGCCGTACTGGAAAGACTGCAAATAATCAACTAAACATTCTGTGATCACAATATCAAGATGAAAAACATAACGTCGCAGCCCAAAGTTGTAGTTATGCAAAACTAGATGTATGTCTGGAAACAATGTGCATTTTCTTTTAGAAAATCAAAACCAGATTTTAATAATCATAGTCTATTGTGCCAAGAAAACATTTTTGGTTCTATGCAAACTTATTGAATAAAACTAATAAGAGCTGAATTCATTTGCCTTGTACCTGAGGTGCTCTGAAATTAGAATACCAAATGGGAAGAAATGGGCTATTTTTAAAGCTGTTTAAAGATCACATAAAACTGGCCTAATTTGGTTTTGTGCTTAGTTTTCTTATTGGATAAAACTAGTCACAGAAAAAGATTTTGGGGAAGTCACTGTAGGCACAGCATTGAACTTGGAATCCTAGTACAGGGGTTCATATCCTAGTTATTCCAGTAGATTGTTTCATACTTGTATTATGTTTTTAAATATTTAAATTCTTTTCTTTTCTCTAAAATTTGTTTTTCTTTTACCTACATGTTATTTTTAACTTTCATTAAAAAAAAAAAAAAATTAATCATTTTATTTAAATGCAAATAGGAAAAAAAAACGTTGGACTGGACCTCCTTTATTTTATGTGTTTTAATAATAATTCTGTAAACTTTTTTTTTTCATTTTTGTTTGTAGGATGTCTATGCTTGTAAAAAAAATATGGTAAACATTGAATCAATTTTTTTAAATTCATATAAAAATTCCCATTTTTATTTTTAAAAGGAAATATTTTCAATGTTAAAAATAATGTCTGCTGGGTTTCTTTATATTATTTTTGGAGTTTCTACATTTTTTATCTGCAATCTAGATTGGGTGTGCAAATCAATAACAAAATGACACTTCTATCACAGCCAGTGTCTGATTGTTTTTTATTTGAAAAAAAAAAAAATGTACAAACCTTTGTAAACAAAAAAAACAAACTTTTTTTGTTGTTCAATAGTCTCTCGCTTTCTTTCTTCTGTTTCTGCTTGCTATTTATAAAACAAACTTGTCAACAATTGAACAACTTTGAGTGATTCAATTCTTTTACTAAACCATTTCCATCATAGTACAATTCCATTGCTTTTTGTCTTAAAAGTAAAAAAAAGGACTAGAGCCAATTTTTGATAGTTAGTTTTCCACATTGTCATTATGCCATGAAATAAATCAATAACAAACACCAAATTCCTCTCAAAATATTTCTCAGAAAGATTTGCTTATAACATTTACACACAACTATGAAATCATTACTCGTTTTAAAATGAATCAAGATTGATCTATCTCTAAGCAAAATAGCCAATTCAAGCCAATTTTTTTTTTTCAAATCTTGCCATTTTTCTGAAAGTTTTTTTTTTTTTTTTAGAAATGAGAAAAATGTCTCATTTGTCACTGAAGTAAATAATTAAATGAATGAACCAGCATTGAAAGGTTGATTTTAGAAAACAAAAAGCTGTTTAAATGACTGATTTTGTTTATTTGAACTTGGATGCTCTTTTAGATTATTGGGCATTCGCAGTGGATCCACAGTGTGACTTTCTGGGATGTCACTTGTTAAAACCAGGAAAGCTGCTTGTTGAACAAGAGTTTGCATAGAATTGCATTTTGAATATTTTATTCAATTCACAGGAAGTTAAGGACAATCCTTGAGAATTACTGCATATTTTTGAATATAAGGGAGAATTCTAGCCCAAAACTCAGGAATTATCTATGATCGAATATAAGTAGAGTCTGCAGACCTGTTAAGCCTCGGCTGTTATACAATGTAAATAAAAACTTCTACCAAAAACACAAGTAAGCTAATGAAAACATGTTAAAGGGTAAAAGATCAGCATTTATTTTGATATATTTTTTGATTTTAGCAATAAATATAAGACCTCTAAAAGCATAAATATATGTGCATATTGCACTTCTCAGGTAACACTTAATGTAATCAAACATTACAGCAATGGGAAAATGAGAACAATATGCTGTAAGACTGAAACAAATATAATTCTTTATTTGCTCTAATCATTGAATAATACGATTTATTATGTAAACATCACATGAACAATAAGTTTAGACAAGTTAAAATAAACGACTATCAAACGAAAGTGAAATGGCAACACTTACAGCCTTGTTAATATAGAATCTAGATTTATTTCCTCTCGCTTGAACATAAATATGACTCAAATATAAGTTGACATACTGAAATACAGATTGTTTCCCTTGCAAAAAACTTGACTTATATTCAAAAATATATAGTACATTTTTCAATCTTGCCTGTGGTCAGAGGTCAATAAGAAAGTTTGATATAAACTGATATTTGTTTAAGCTTATAGAATGAAAACCATCTAGTTATGGATTAAAAATAAAGAATTCAGTTTATAATTCTATGGAGTCTTCAAAGTTGATATCAAAGGTTTTATTTTCACTGGGGATTCCCTATTATATGAAGTTGTGTTTATAACAATGAGAATAAGTCAAAATAATTCTAATTAGCAAATCTTCCAAGAACCTGCTCCCCAATGGACAGAATCTTAAGGTGTTTCTGGTTTTATATACCCTCCCCCCACTTGGCACACGAGACAATGAATTGCCTGAAATCATCCAAACTAAAATAACTTTTATTTTCATTTGATTGAAGGAATGATACCTTAGCTTAAACAAAATGACTGAAAACAATTCTGAATGCACCAATGTTTATGCATTTCTTGTTGAGCAGCATTGGGACATTCTGTTATTCTCTCTCTCAAAAAATTTCATGGTGTATTTTGGCCGTTTTGCTCTTTAAGGCTATATGTTCTAAAACCTCTTTTCTTTCAAGGCTTTAGAAAAATTGCTTGAATTTTGGAGTTTTTTGGTTTTCAATCTATTTAAATGTAAATTAATTCTATTTTTACAGGTTTCTCCCTTTATTTAACTTCATAAAAACAAACATACAGCCAATTGTCATAGTCCTATTGTACCTCAGCTTTTAAGAAACTTAGAGGTGGAGCCCACAGAGAGACTTCTAATCTTGTTCTAATCATGAAACACTGATGTTATTAGATGGAATTTAGCATGTATAACATTTCTACAAAAAAAAAGATTGCATTTAAAAATGTTGAAGTCAGTATTTTCCTAATGCCTCATTTAGCTTTTGTAATTTGAGTGTCAAATATTTTCAAAACAATTTTTTTTCACCCTTAATTTGATCCTGCAAACTCTACTAGATGAAAGGGTGTAAGAATAAGATTTTATATTAGGTTTTATTATTTCTATCTTCCCTGTGGTCTATATGATAGCCCCATATTTTGGCAATGGTTATGACCATGAATAGCTTCAATACTGTGATATTAAGTTTCCATCCATGATTGTCTGTAAAATTAAGAGATCTTCACTGGATGTGGTGGACAGACAAAAAACAATTTTTAAACAGAAGTAGCTTATTCCAATTATCATTAACATTTAAACACAGATGGAAGTTTAATCCTGCTTCTATTCAAGAAATCTGTTTGTCAGAAAAATAAGGCATTTAAGACAAACGTGTTGGTTGCCCAGGGGCGTTGAATAATTTCTTACAATCAAAAAGTTTGCTTAATTTTTCTTAACTAGATTTTTTTCTTTTTCAAAATCAATCTTGTGAGTATATAATTCAATTGAAAGAAAAGTTGATCATTTTTCTAGAAAAAAAAAAAATAGTGGACCAGAGATATAACAAGCTAAAAGCCTCATAAAAATATCATTTTAATCCATTAATTAGTGGAAATAATGAATGTGTAGACTTTTTTTTTCTTTTTTGGAGGGGGAATCAAATTTATCAATTATAAACATTTAGTTTGTTGCATTTTCCCTCCTATGAAATATCATTTGTTGTGTGAATGTAAGAGTTATGTAGGTATATTGTGGGACTTCTTTCTCGTTGTACCCAAAAAGTTCTAAAAACAAATTTTTGATAAAAACCTATAGTAGTACTCCCTAAAATCAAATTTGAACATTTGTATTAATATAAATATTAGATTTTTTTTCTTCATTGAATCAGAATAGGATTCACTTATAGCAAACATCTCAGATGTTTGGGTAAGAATTGTACTATATATCCTTATTTTTTATTTCCTTTTCGGATTGTATTTTTTTTCTTTTATCTATAAAGGACGTGAATAATGGGAAGTTCACTTGGGACAGTGGATAGACAGACTTTGGAATCATAACATGCCAGTTCGAATCCTAGTCGTTCTATTTTGGACCTTTGGAAAGGTATGAATCCCCACACTCCCTCCAGCTATTGATTATATAGTCCATAGTGTTATGCAAATAACTACGTGTGGACAAAAGGAATGTTTCTCAAAAATGATTGTTCTCTGTATTAAATGGCCTGAAAAGGTTGATATGCTGTAAAACAAAAACAAGAAAATTACATTGAATTTTTAAGCTTGCTTCTGCAGCCTTCCGCAACGGAATGACTGGGATTCAAACTCACTTATTTTCATTCTGAAGTCCAACTACTCCAAGTGGACCTCCTCTCATTTTTATTAGAAATCTGTATACTTAACTTTTCATATAAAATGTAAAAAGAAATTGTACAATGATCTTTTGCGAGATTGACTCCCAAATATTATTCCTAGAAATTATAGTTGAACTTCTTGGCTAGATTGATAAAAAGATTAAAGTCTCCTAAGATTGAGGTTGTACGTTTAATCCTGGTTATGTTTCATGGATGATTTTTAATAAGAATGAAATAGATCCATATGAAACTACCAAACTATCTATTGGTGTTATTAAAAAATAAATACAGTTTATTTACTTATGATCCTGTCGTAACACAATTTACATTTTTATATATTTATGTAAATATTTCATGACAATAGGAAAGAAGTTAAGATGTATTTGTGACCATACGTTTTGCTATTTCATATACTTTTGTCTTCGTTTTTCCATTGAGAAAGATATATCAAATAGTGAAACATGTATGGACACTAATCCATCTTCTTTCCTATCGTCATTTCCATACATATATTTTTTTTTTTTTTTTTTTTTTTTCTTAATCCTAATTCACATTTGAAGAGATACCCAGGTTTAAAATTGTACCTGGAGTTAACGGGGTTCAGTTGGATTTATTCTAGATAATTTTTCAGTCTTTTATAATCTAAGTAAAGAGAATAGAATTTCATAAAAGAAATTGCATTAGATTTTTCTTAAATAAAATTTGCCATCCTTCAATAAGATTACCAATCAAAATTATTGCATAAAAAATGGAATAGAAATGCATTATCTAAAAAGATTAGCTTTAATCCTTTTAACCTTAAAGTAAAATAAATAACTGCTAGTATATTGATAATTCATAACAAGGCTGAATGGGAAAAGCATTAATGAGATGCTTCGATCCTGGAATTAATACTTATATTCAAATGAATCTGAAAGAAAATGTAATACCTATTATAAAATATAGGTGTTACAACTGCTATTCTAACATTTTCTTGAAACCTACTACAAATGTATATCCGCAAACAAAATGTCACATACATTTCATTGATTTATAGCTTCTTTTCCAATTTATGGTTAAAATTGAGAAAATATCAAATTTTAAGTTCATTTCCCCTTGAACCACAGCTTGATCACAATAATAACCAATAATCTATTTAAAAAAGGGAGGGAAACATTTTTAGCCATGACCCAGTTAATGAACTTTTAATAAATGATAGCATCTCCTTTCAAAGTAAAATAGCCACAAATTTATCTTAATAAGACTTAAGAATTTATACAAAATATTTACCAGACAAATATTTTAAAATAGAATTTCAGATTATTGTGCCACTTTGAGTCTGCGGTATTGAAAAATAACTGTCCTAAACACTATAAGTTTAGGAAAGCCTATTCTGTCAAACTAGAAATTTTAGAATAAAAAACCTTTGCCACTGCCAATAGAAATAGAGATGATTGTTTCGATCCTGAAGTCTTCATTTGTTTTTCTGACCTTTTTGTGCCTATGAATTAGCCTCAAGAGATATTAAAAGCTCAAGCTGTTTGGTTGATTCAAGGGAAAAAAAACTTATAATTTCATTTTACAGGTGC
>JAYKTE010609287.1:0-18130 GCA_036873565.1 Xipholeptos notoides | reverse complement strand
TATATATATATCCTATATTATATAATCATTACTAATAATTAGAAAACTAATTTACTAATAATAATTTCAAAGATTTCATCTCTAGATAAAGCCAAGACAAAAACGTGGTCACAACGGCTCTAAAATCGTTAATAGATTAATGGTTTTCAGTTGTATTCAATGTAGCTAGCCGTATGTTATAGTGGAATTAGAACCAGCCTTAGTAGATCCGATGATATGAAATTGGTTATGGAAGCTGCATTGCCAATTAATTAAAGGAATACTAATTAGTTTCATTAGAAAATCATCGACAGCAAAAGCAGGAAGGACAGACTGATTCTAGATTTGCTTCAGAAATCCTCAAGAGAAAAGATAAAAACAAATGGCAGACAATGAATTGGTTGATGGAAATTATTGAGGCGTATCCAGTGCAAGTCTCTGCACGTTGACAGCAGGTTGGGTTTATTTTATGGCATATCAATCTTTATGGTCATTTAATGCCGAGAACAAATATTTATGAAAACTAATATGGGGTTAGTTTTGTTTAATGGCATATTAACGTTTATGGTCATTTAATGCCGAGAACAAATATTTGTGACAAATAATGGGAAGTTGGTTTTGTTTTATGGCATACCAACCTTTATGGTTATTTAATGCCGGGAAAATTTATTTATGACAAATAATAGGAGGTTAGTTTTATTTAACAACATATCAGGATTTATAGGCATTTAATTCCGAGAACAAGTATTTATTATAAATGTGTGGAGGCTGGTTTTGTTTGATTTCATATCAACTTTAATGGCCATTTAATTCCGGTAAAAGTTATTTATAACAAATAAGGAGAGGTTGGGTTTGTGACATATCAGCCTCTATGGTCATTTAATGCAGAGTAAATATATTAATGGCAACTAATAGAAGGTTGGTGTTGTTTAATGGCAGATCAACCTTTATGGTCATTCAATGCCAAGAAGAAAAAATTATGACAAATAATATAAGGTTGGTTTGTTTAATGGCATACCAACCATTATGGTAATTCAATATCGAGAAGAAATTCCTGAAAACTAATGGGAGGTTGTTTTTTCAATGGTGTATCAATCTTCATGGCCATTTAATGCCGAGAAAAATATTTATGATAAATGATAGGAGGTTGGTTTTGTTAAACTGTATAGCAGCATTTTTAGTCGTTTAACGCAAAGAAAAGTTATTCATGACAACTAATAGAAGGTTGGTTTTGTTTAATTGAATATCAGCCTTTATGGTAATTTAATGCCGAGAAAAATATCTATAACAAATAGTTGTTGGTTAGTTTTGTGTAACGTCAACGTATCAGAGTAGGCTGCTCGCATTCATTTAACCACGGCCGCGTAGGGGTTGCTCGGCCTTGTAAATAAATTCTAGTCATAATTACCCTTCGATGAGATTGAATGCCCCATGTTCAGATAATGCCCATTTAGGACTAGAGAAATCCAACAAATTTATTCGTAGATTAAATAAAATTAAACGTTCGAAAGACTGTAAAAGACCTGATTACCAACTTAAATAACGGTTTGAAGGTAACAACCATAAAGTTAAGAACAACAGTCCGAAAAATAGATGTACAGATTATCAAGCGTCATCTCAAGGATTGAAAAGGTAGCAATCATAAAGCTGAGGACACAAGCCGAAAAATAGATGTACTAATTGTCAAGCATCCTCTCTAGGATTGTAAAGGTAATGACCATAACGTTGAGTACAACAGTTCGAAAAATAAATGTACAGATTATCAAGCTTTGTCTCAAGGATTGTAAAGATAACAATGATAAAGTTGAGAACAACAGCACGAAAAATAGATGTACAAATTATCAAGCATCATCTCGAGGAATGTAAAGGTAATGATCATAAAGTTGATTACAAGTGTCCGAAAAATAAATGTACAAATTATCACGCTTCATCTTAAAAATTGTCAAGGTAATAATAATAAAGTTGAGGACAACAGTCACAAAACTAAATGTACGAATTATCAAACTTCATCTCAAGAATTTTGGAGTAAAAGGTCCAATCTTTTCAATGGTACCACCCCATCTTGGTAGCACTTTAACCTTTAAAAAATAACTTTAAATATTAGGTGGCATTACTTTTAGAACGACCTTCGTAGAAAATTTAATTCCGGAGCATGAAAGGTCGCTCGATTTAGTGTTACCTCGCACGTCTTCGTAGATTTTTAACTTTTAATAAATAACTTTAAAAAAATAGGTGGAATTACTTTTCGAAAGACGTTCGTAAAAAATAATTCTGGAGAACAAAAGGCCACTCGTTTAATGACACTACACAAATCTTCGTATCTTTGCAACTTTTAAAAAATAACTTTAAGAAATATGTAGCATTACCTTTGGAAGAACCTCATAAAAATAACTTTAAAAATAGGTAAAACTACTTTTGGGACGACCATCATAGAAAAAATAATTTTGGAGCACAAAAGATCGTTTAGTCTAATGATACTACTTAATTCGTAGCTCTGCAACTTTTAAGAAATAACGTTAAATAACTTTAAAAATAGGGGGCAAATGCTAACACCTATGTCTTAATAGCTCTTCAACTTAAAAAAATAACTTTAAAAAATAGGTGATATTACTTTTGGAACGGCTGTCGTAAAAAAAACTTTAAGAAATAGGAGGCATTACTTTAAGAACGGACCTCGTAAATAAAATTTCAATGCCAGACTGATTTTTCTTCACAGACGAATGTCGAATGGTATTTTAGCTGAGGAAATATACTTTATAGAAAAGACGTTGGTTTATACGATAAATCAATTTACAGACTAATTACGGAGTTTAATTTTGTTATAAATAGAATTATTGTTCATAATAGACCGTTTGACAGGAGGTCTCAAAAGAACACCAATAATTATAATAATATTATTTGGACATTTATTCTCATCGTTATTGTTAGAGACACAATGTTTCTTAATTTGGAGGTATTTCTAAGATCAGCCCTGATAATTAGTTTGATACGGACTTATTCTCATCTTTATTCTTACGGACACAATGTTTCTTTATTGGTGTGAATTTCTCAGATCAGGCTTCATAATTAGTATTATTTATATTCTTCAGATTTTTATTCTTAATTTTAATCTTATGGAAACAATGTTTCTTTATTTTTATGAACCTATTATACCCGAAGAAGGCCGGAGGATTAGCTGGCTGAAACGTGGTGAAAACAACAACTATAAAAACGAGGACAACAGTTTG
Organism: Xipholeptos notoides; assembly: GCA_036873565.1. Taxonomy (NCBI): domain Eukaryota; kingdom Metazoa; phylum Mollusca; class Cephalopoda; family Idiosepiidae; genus Xipholeptos; species Xipholeptos notoides. Next base: position 14,924 of record JAYKTE010609287.1, on the reverse strand, counting down.
TAAAAATTGATATACAGATAGAATAAATTGGTTTCAGATAATTTTTGCAAAGCAAATTATCCAGCATTAAATATCCCACAAGGAATGTTATATATCAATAAACAAAGAAACATAATAAGAATTTCCTCAGAATTTCATCAGAATTTCCATAATACTTCATCAATCAAACAAATGATATTAGTGGTTGTCTAGTGTTAACAGAACTAGCTAGCGCTTGGAAAAGCTGGCTAAACGCCTAATATTGTGGGTGAATAAGAAGGCCAATTAGAATTTGTTTACCTCACAATATATCTCTTACACAAATATTATTGTGTTTTTTTAGTGTCATCAGACTGAAATAAATTGCTTTCAGATAATTCTTACTAGGAAAAACATCCAGCATTAAATATGCTATAAGGAACTTTATATATCAATAAACAAAGAAACCTAATTATAATTTATTCTGCTGTTATAACAATTCATCTATGAAACAAATATTATGAACGTTTGTTTAGTGTTATCTGACTTAAAATGAAATGCTTTTAAATAATTCTTACAAATTAAAAAAATCAGTATTAAATATCCTACAGGGAACTTAATATATCAATAAACAAAGAAGCTAATAAGAACATCTACTGTTATGACAATCTATCTCTTAAACAAATATTAATAATGTTTCTCTTGCGTTATCAGACTGGTTCAACGCATAATATTCTATGTTCTTTAACTACACGAAAATCTAATGTCTGACAATAATTTTTTTTAGATGTATTTTACGTATGAAAGATAAACCTCCAATAAAAAAAGCTTCAGGCTTAAATTTTATTGCCATAAACGACACCCCGTTGAGTATTTTGCACAATCGGCCACATTCTTCGCTCCAACCGGGTCTCATTCCTGTTTTTACGATGCGTTCGTTTTTAACTTTAACGGCTGACAATTTCCGGCCAATTTCTCATCCAATAAAACCAGTGTCATGTGACGTCATGGCAGTCTTTACGATTCGACATGGAAATGGACAAGAAAGAATTAATGATAATGGAGTCAGGATTTATTGAGTCAAGGCTCATCCAAATATCCAAGTGTTCTCTATCGAGTCGCTCTGCAACGGTGGGCGCTTGCATCCATTTTTATTAGTGGGCAATTGGAGCACTTTCTTCTTTCATTCTTTCTCTCTCCCCCTATATATATATATATTTATATATATATATGTCCCTCATCTCTCCATCTCTCTCATTTTTATATCTTCTTTTTTTTCTTTTCTTTTCTTTCTTATTTCTCATTTTACTTTTTTTCTCAGCTTATCTTTATATTAATGCCTTAGTGCATACATGGGTAACAAATAACAATCATCATCACTAATAGTAATTAGAGAAAAAAAAATACCTCTATTTCATGATTCTCTAATAGAAATATAATTTGAAAAACATAGTTATTTTATAGTTTAAGGTTTCAAATTGCCTCAATGTCTATTGTCTTTGTATATTTTATATTTAAAAGTCAAGTCAAGTTATTAAGAAAATTAATTATTGTGTAAGTTTGAAAAAAAAAATTAAAACAAAAATAATTATTACTGGAAATTCTTTGGGTTTTGATAGTTTTATTTCGTTTTATAAGTTCATTCTTTTTCCTTTTTTTCTTTTCCTTTTCTATTTTCTGTTTTTTTTTGTACGGGTTTTTTGTTTAATGACATATCAACTTTTTGTAACACTACCACCGCACCGCACCGGACCACAACCGCCCGCGACCTGGGTCCTTCCCTACTGCCATGCAACCAGCCTGGTTCTTCCTTGGGTTCTGGGGATGACAATCTCTGTGTTTGCTCGCAAGCCTCTTCTTGGCCTTTTCTCCCGGCAAGATACCTCAGGTTGAGAATCCAGTTCATCCCCCCTTTTACGTGCATAGCCAGGCTCCTTGCTGTGTAGCCCCTCACTGGTTCTGGTTGTTCTTCGTACAGGTGTGTGTTCCTCTAAATTCCTTTGACTGTGGAAAGCCAGCACTTTTTAACAAGATTACACAGTTTTTGGATTTGGGGAGCAGTTTCAAATCTGTTTCTGATGTTGTGGATCTTGGATAGAATTGTCTTCCATGTAAGAAGTAACCCTAGGACGACCAGATTTAAGGGCATCACGAACACTGCCGGTATTTTGGTGCTTTTGCATAGTCATTCGTGCCGTTTTCTCATCACATTTCAATCTGCAGCCGATTTCTCGATTGGACAAAACAAAAAGGTGGTGATTACTGTGCTCCTGACGATCAGTAAGAGAAAATCGAGGTATATGGACTAAATTTTAAGTTGTATGACATGGAACAATAACTAAATGCTACATTGTATATCCTGGAACAACAACAATTAGGATTAGATATGCTTTGTTGCCTAAAAGATGGATATTTTAAGCTGGTTTTAAGTTAATTTGTTGATGCGGACTTTCTTTTTGCCTTCTGGATTTGAAGTTAGTTTTTTTAAATTGACGTGAATACTAGAATACTTCAATTAAAAGTCAAATATGAACAGGTAAAATTATAAAGGAGTAACAGGAGAATCAAATGAGGTATAGGTTGTTTAAACAGCTACATTCAATTTAGCTTAAATTTAAGGTTTTTGAAAAAATGACAAGTGCGGACTTTCTTTTTGCTGCCTGTGTATATACAAAACAGAAAAACTGACTATATACTGTAATATTGTTTTATAGTAATATGTAACATTGAATTTTATAATGAAATCTTTTTTTAACAATTAGATAGGTTAGGTCAGACTCCACCATTATTTCTAAGAAAACAAATTTAGATTTATATCTATATTGCAATAATGTTTGGAGGTTATAAAATTAGACAGCCTTTTTTCCTATCAAACTGAACATTTATAAATTATACTTATTCGTACTGAACTCGCTATCTGATTAATTAGAATATGTAACTAATTTTCTGTGTTACCTAAGCTACAAGCCCCTAAATCTCCAACATCTATAAAGATTTATAAATTTCTTATAAGGTTAGGATAAGTTACAATTGGTGATTTTCTTTAATAGAAATATCTTTATGGCTATTCAATACCAGAAAATATTTTCTCATAAAGAAATTCTTAAATAACCATGACTGTGCTACTTAACCAATAGCTGTGGAGAATAAATGATTTCAAGCCTTTCCCAAGAGTATTAGCTATATAATGAACATAACAGAACCAAATAAAAGATCAGAATTATTTGGTCAGAAAAGTAACAATTCTGTCTCAAAAGACAAAGGGTTGCGAATTGGTTGAAAGCCATATTAACCTTTATTCAATATTGGGAAACATTATTTGATACAAATGTCTTTTTCATTTAAAACAATTTGTTAACACAATAGTTGGGCATAAAACAAAGAATTCAGATATTTTTCCCAAGATATATTCATATAGTCTATGAGTGCTTTCTTTTCTTACATTTTATAACCATGCATCATCACCAGACTCTAATTATAGACAATTCTTTACCCTATTTAAAGTTTACTAGCTTCTATTTTTATCTTTTTATTATAGTTAAACAATAAAGATGCCGACACCTATTATTTCTATTTTAAGCAAGAGTCACTAATGATATCTTCATTATTAGTTTGCCTTTAATTAAATACTCAATATTGAATTCTTGAGAACAATATGGCTAGGACTATTTTGTGAATCTAACATATCACCCACACTCATTTAATGCTAGAGTAATTGATAATTAATGAAAAAATCATTCCCATAATTAAAAAAAGAATAATGTTCAAATGAAATATGCAGAAAGAATTTAAAAAGAGAAAAATAATTTGAGATGAATGAGGAAAATAATGAGGGATTGTTTTTGTATGCAATAGAATCATAGTAGAGTAGAGTGGTCATTTAAGTATTCATAACATTGTTGTTGACACAAATTCTTTATCAAAAAGAGTAGGAAATTGTATCTAATAGTCAAACACTTTTAGCTATTATTAGAGAAAGGGATGAGAAAAAAAAACTGTAAAGTGAATTAATATACATAAAAATTTTGCAAAGAAATAAAACTGACTAACTACTTAAATGTAGAGCAAATAAGTTTAACTGTTAGCATTAATATTCTTGACTTTAAAGACTATGTGAGCAACAATCGATGTACCTTCACATGTGATAATAGCCATTATTGGGAAATAAAAATGAATAGTAGTTTCAACAGCTTAAAAAAAAAATGAATAAAAAAAATTTTTTTTAATTAGTATTTCAGGTTTCTTTTTATTATATATCTATCTACCTATGGTATGTTATTTTTAAGCAAGAATCAATTCAACAACCAATATTGTAGTCAGAAGAAAATTATAGAAAACCATAAAAAGGATTTCAGATTATAAATAATTGCTAGATCTATCTAGCAAATATAATTAGTTATATAGAAATACACAGTGTGTTCAGAAAATTAATTTGCAGTTATGATTTCTAAACAAAACTCAATAACTAAAGATTTTGAATAGGCAATTAATTGTGAAGAACAGTGTCTCTTAACCTAAGAAAAAGCAGGAATCAAAGTCACAAGTTTTGCACTTGAAAAGATTGCTAAAAAAAAAAGGGCACTGTTTATTAATTCAATAATTCTGAAAAAAAAAAAAAAAAAAAAAAAATTTAAAAGGATATGTTTAGATATTATTAAAAAGTGAGACATCCCAACAGTGTACAATGAACTAATATTCTTGTTTAAGATCTAGGCAAACTTGCAGTTTAATGCTTTATAGTTTGGCTATCTTCGTAAACGGTCTTTTCCTCTATCACCGGCTTTCTGGTGTTATATAAAATTTATTCTCTCTAACAGAAAAAAATATTGAAAAAATATAGAGGAAAAGAGCATTTACAAAAGATAGCCAAACTATAAAGTATTAAACTGCAAGTTTGCCAATGTCTATACTAACTACACATTTCTAAACAAAAATATTTAGAATATCTTAAGTTGATAGCATGAAACCAGTACAAATTTGGTAAGAGATACAAAATAAGGCAGTAAAAATTAGAAAGAAAATGTTCAACAATCAAGTATAGCAACAAGTAGGTAGCTGGGTCCTTAGCAAAGTTATAACGAAATTATAAAAGTGCAGAATGCAAAAAGGTAGCAGCACCATTCAACATACTTTTGGCCAACCAGACATGAGGAGATCAGAAAGTATGCCAATATGTGTGGGGGCACACACAGTAGAAAACATCTTGATATTTTTAAAAGATAACTATTATCAATGAGTTAAACAACTAGATGTCCTTAGAGCTGTTTTTTTTTGTTCTTGTTTTTTTTTTATAATGATTAAGTCAAATTATCAAATTAATTAAAAGAAAATAAGACACAGAATTTGGAAAAGTTTTTAGTTTCACTATCATTAAGGGTTTCTTTTTTTTTGTTTTTCAATTGCTTTTGATTTTCTTTTTTAATTCAACTCCTGTATTAAAACAATTTAAAAAAAATTAATTTTACAAGTATACAAAAAAGGTTCAGTCATTAATTTTTTTTATCCTTTACAAAAAAAACAAAAATCTTTCTATCGAGAGAGAAATAAAAAAAAAAATTAATAGAACAGAAAAAGAAATAAAATACAATTATTTACCAATTAAAAGTCCTTATATTCAGGTGTATGAAAATTAGAAATTCTATGGCATGTGGTCTTTTAGATTTGCTAAATTTAGCATTTTAGATCAAATGTATTCAAATAAAATATGGAACTAAGCAAATAGATTAGAATTTTGGATTGGAACAGATTCAATTTTTAGGAATTAAAAGAATTGGTTGTGTCTTGATGATTAAAGAATAGGGACCAGAGAAATCAACAAGTTATTTCTCAAACAAATATTTAAGAAAAAAAAAAAAAAAAATGAATATATTCCGTTGTTGTTTTCAACTAAGAGGCCCCGATTCTTCCCCCGCAGAAAAAGAGTACAGAGATAAAACCAACCGTCCCCGGAACATGAAGAGAAGGTGTGTGAGAGTTGAATCAATCTATAAGGAAAGACTTATTTTAAGAGGAGGCCTAGAACTGCACCCCAAGCAGGACAAAAAGATTTTGGGCTCTGTCTACCATCCATAATAAGTCTGCCTTCCAGACGATTCATTAAGTTTCAAAACATTCATTCAAAAGAAATTGCGTAAACCCTTACACTCTTAGGCATCTTTATACATTTCCCTCTGAACCCTACAATATTACAATTGTAACACATTCTTTGCATTAGAAAATTGGGTAATAAAAATCTTTTGATAAAAGGAAAACAGAAGTTGATTTTTAAATGCCGTGATTAACTAAAACATTTAAAACTGACTATTTTCATAATTAGATTCATAGTATTGAGAATTTTTAGACACTGGTCTTTATCTTATTATTCTCAACATAACTTTTCGGTCAAAGTTATCTTCTGGCTATCTAAATAGGTTTGTCCAACTCAAAAGCTATCATGCTGAAATGAGGAATGCGTTCAAGATGGACAAAAATAACTTTAATAAATTGACTGAAATTGAGGTGTGTTTTACCAAAGATTAAGGAAAAACACTCAAAATTATTGTTTATCTAATTATACACAGTAAGTATAAATCTATGAAAATTCGAAATTTCTAGATACAGAATACAGGCCTTCATAACTTGAAAAGGTCAATGTTTATCTAAATAGTTCTTGAAACTAAATTATCAATAACAAAAGATTTAATGTGTTATGCATTTACATATGCTCTTTAAAAAAATACAAAATCTTTGCCATGTTTAACAATAATACATAGAAAGCATTAGAAATATTCAGCATTAAATAAATACTCCTACAAAAGATCTGATATAGCTAAAAACAAATAAACCAAATTCTATTTTCCTTCGCAATTTATTTATTTTACATGTTGTTCATGTATTTTTAGACTGGGAAATTATTCCAGGAAAGCTGGCACAATGCAAACAATATTACAGTTTATTAGGAACCACCAAAACTGATAAAGTATCATTTTTTTATGTCAACAAATAGTCTAATCAATTGTATTAAAAAGGAAGCATTATCTAGTATGTGACTAGTGGGAAACATTTATCATGTAATTTACATTAGCTAATCAACAAATGATTCATATTTCCTTGATTGTTTAAGTATAATTCTTAATATCGGTATATTTTAATCAAAAGTTGAGTCATAAAATTAATAGGTTAATAATACAAATAATAATAATGATAATAATAATAATAATACAAATAATAGTAATAATAATAGATACTGTCTAATCATTATTTATAGCTCCATAGTATAAAACATCTGTTGAATTTTTTTTTAATAAAAATGCTAATTGAAATTTCAAAACCTTATTTAAAAAAAAGAAAAAAGAAAAGATTATAAGTTAAAACCTGCATCTTTATCATTATCATTTTAGAACTTTCTGAAAAGGTTAAATATAAGATTTAGATTCAGGGCTTCTCTTCATCACATATTAGGTTTCAAGATTTTAGTTGAGAAAGAAACAAAAAGAAAACATTTTATTTCAAAATGCTTCAGCTTATGTTATTCAAAGTTACGTTTGTTTCAAAGAAAAGTAAACCTCAATACATAGGGCCATGCTTAGGGCCCCATAATTGCATGGGAGTAGGGGAAAAGCTTCTTGGCTTCACAAATCTGATGTAATTAGCTAAATAATTATTAGGATTAACAAGAAAATTATTATCATACTTGTATATTGAAATATACTTCTAACACGTCTCCATAAGTATGTTAGGAGGTGTGCAAGTTGCATTTTGTAGGTAGAGGGACTGCAAGGCACATTTTGGGGAAGAGGAGGGTTGCTAAGCGCAGCACTGTCAATTCAAGAACAAGCAACAAAATCACTCATCAGTCAATAATTTTAATTATAACAGGCTAATAATTATTTCTAAAAGGCTTGCATAAAATTGTTTTAGTCAGAATCCATAAATACAATAAATAATAGTCTCTCCCTGGGAGTGCTTATTTACGAACATTAACTATTTTAATGAGTTAGAGTAAAATAAACTTGTATACTTTTTAGAATTTGTGCAACTTGAGAAAATACTTTCAAATAAAATCAAGAATTTTTGGTATCCATCTGAAATGTTTTGATAAAGATTATCACAAAGTGTGCAAATATGTGAAAAAGCATAAACTTAATCTAAACATAGAACCACTTTCTTAACAATGGTACATATTGATATGAATAATTGTCTTTCTTGATCATGCAGTTGAATACAATAAATTATTATTACATTTTTGTATATGGATTAATGACTAACAGACTGACCCAAATCTTTGTAGAAAATGTCTTTGAAATTACAATTACTTCTTAGAAATTATGAAATATTTTGTAAACAAATAAAATTATACGCGTTTCATTAAAGAGAATTTTAACCTTTTTAGGATTTTCTTTTTTTTTTTTTTCAAACAAAGCCCTTTTGTCTTCGGGTCTAGTGTTCTTATATAGTCTACTATGGTTTTTTTTGTTTTCAAACATGGGCTTTTTGTCTTATAACATTAGACCCTAAGACATAGGCCCTTGTTCGAAAACAAGAAAAAATAGAAAAGAAAATCCTGAAAAAGGAAGATTAAAGTTCTCTTTAACAAAACCTGTATAATGAATGAAATTCTACCCGAATACACCAAAAATAAAATTGTGTTAACTCATTTCTTAATAAATTAAACAAGTTGATTGTTTTTAATTGATATTCTAGTGTTACTTAAAGTTTATTAAACTCTTAAAAATTTATGCGAAATTCCGGTGTATATCAAATTACTTATGGAAGTAGAAAATTCTAACTTTTCTAGAAATAGTTTATGAGGCATAAAGTAGCTGTTCAGTTTTATATATTAGATATAATCAATATTTGATTAATCATTACTGTGGATTCTAATCCAAAACTCAGTCATAAAATGTTAATTTAAATATGATTAATGCTTACTTTTGAAACCATAAACTAAAAATTTGAAAGCTCTCAGACTTGTTCATATTCTTAATAATCAAACATGGGATAAACTGGTATACAAAGTTCAAATTCATTGTCATGTTGCATTCATTGATACCCATGAGAAAAGTATGAATCTTGCATCTACAGCTTTGGGTTAAGATGTAAAGTTGATAGAAACATTCAAGCTTCCATATGCATATTAAATAGAGATTTAGATGGATAGCTTAAGTTTAGCATGCCCAATGTGTTAAGGCAATTTTCAAATATTGATTGAATATTGAAATGATGTGCAACCGAAATTGGTTCCAGATATCATTTGAGCCCAACTGGCAAAACTAAGGGCGCGGTTACAAAATCAGCTACCTTTGGTGACTGTCAGTTTAACTGAATATGAAAATAGTAATGATAATTTAAAAAAGTTCATGCTCTAAAAATAAATGAATGAATAATGTCAGACTAAAGAAAAGCATTTGATTATGACAAGCTAATAAATTTCAAAGAAATATATTGAGAATGGATCATTTGAATAGCTTAAACTTAAACATGTGCCAAAAATCATAATCTGAAAATTAATTTTCAAAAGTATTAATCTGTCACCTACTCTCATTTACAATATCCTTATTTCTAAGAATATAAATAGAATCCTCAAGATATTCTGTTAAAAGAAAAAAAAAACACCCAAATGAATATTCAGTAGAAAATTTTGGCTAGGTCTAAAAATTATCTATTAGTAAAACAAAATACCCTAATTGTTCTATTTTGGCCATGCATTGTGACTCTTCAGATACAAACTAAAAAAATGCTGATGGCACTGCATTGCACAGCCAATATGAGTACAGATAATAATCTACCATTTACCAAACCTACTCAAAGTCTTGCCATGACTAATTAAAACACAGGATGGTTTGTTTAACATATAGAAAAAAGAACACACTGTTATAAAAATCAGAGAAAATAATGCCTAAATAAGGAATCCATGCTATTTGTGCATACTGGCATCTATAAGCAGCTTGGGAATGGAGACCAAGTATAAAACATCATATCTCTAAAATTTTATAGATATATCCGAAGTTAGTTTTGAAATAATATATAGACCCCTCCAAAAAAATACTTCTTTCTTTTCATTAGTGAAAAGTTATGCCTGAAAATACCTGAAAAACTTGGAATTTTTAATTTTTCTTTATAAAGAACACATGACCTGTATTGGATAACACATTTAAGAGATTTATTTTTTTATGATTCAGATTATGTAAGCAACCCAAATACACTTTACACTTATTACTCATGAGAATTTAAATGGATTTTAGCAACTAGATATCTTTAATAAGTAGGTTAGTCTTTATTTTCTTTATTTGCAAACAGGTTTTAAGAGTATTTAATTGTACTTACAAACCGTTTTAAAAACAAATACTTTTTAGGTTATTAATTTTTTTCAAAGGGTTTTCATCCTGTCAATTTGTCCTCATATTTATTATTGTTATCTTTGAATATTTCTGCCGATTAACCATTTGGCCTTCTTCAGGTGATCAAGTTTTCATGTCCAAAGTCAAGCCCAAAACTGCACACTGGTGTTTTTGTGAGAAAGATGAAGACAGTAGTCAAAATAACACATGTACAAATTATGAGGCTTAATCTCAATAATTCTCTAAAAACGACTGTATGTAAACTGTGAGGCTTCACAAGCATTGTAACAGGTTTTACTTAGTGTTCCAATGTCTTCATCTCTTCGAAACAAAGTAATGCATGGTTGTGAATTTTTAAACAATTACTAAATCCAGGAGATCAATTCCATTCCTTTTCTTTACATTAAATATAGTTTGTGTGTGTGTGTGATTTACTCACTTTTGCAGATTGAGCCGGCTCAGCCACTGAACAAACAGGATTCAGTGGTGGGCTTCCATGGAATTTGAATTTCACAAGTGGTCTGCAGCCACATGTATATCTCATTTCAGAGAGATAGCTGAATACTTTATGCTACGTTAAGGCTATCGAGGGTATTTTTTTCTATCGTAAGAGGGGTTGCCTACCATGGCTTAGAGAGGCCCATCCACCCTAACTATTTCATCCATAGCTGGAGGGAAATGGGGATTTATACCTTTCCCCAAAGGTATTAATCCAAGTGGTCCAAACATACTGGTTTTTTGTTTTATGGCAAACAGACAAGATTTATCACGGTTAATTATTAAACATTTATATTTTTGTTCACAATAAAAATAAAAAAACAAATTTCTTCATAATGATTTATTCCAAACACTCCCAGAAAAACAGTAACAATAGTTTTTAATTAAATTTCATAACTTAAAAAAAAAAAAACTTATTAAAAAATATTAATAATAAATAGATATCCTAACATGTTGATTCTGTTCTCTAGTTGAAAATAATGTTTATGAAAAGGAAGTGTAAAGAAAGAAAGCATCTAAGGCATTTTGATTAACCACACCTTAAAAAAAGGGTCAAGAAGTTGATGGCAAAAAACATCAACCTAGAGATGATGCTAAGTCAAAAAAAAAGGAAGTTAAATGAATGCAGTAGAGAGAGTATTCATTTATTTAATGAAAATGTACTTTTAAACAGACAGTGAGTGTGAGAGCAGACAGACAGTGAGTACACACACAGCATAGTGCTGTGCAGTCAGATTAATCTAACTGTGAACTAGACAAGCTTGACTTGTAGAGTAGAGTAGTCAGTCCCAATGAGTTGAGGTCATTTTGGGTCAAGTGATTTTTAACGATATAACTGTGTCATGACCTAAACATATATTTTCAAAAGGAAATGGTTTACAAAAAATAATCACTTTTAAAGTTTGAAATTTTTAAAAATGGAGAATTGTATCAAAAGGTCTATTCATTGTAGATTGATAGTAAAAAATCTGGCATTACAATGCATATTGTGCATTGCAAGGCAGGCATTACTTTTGCTGCTTATTACCACTACGTAGTAAACGGTTATGTTGGTTGGCAATGATGCATAGCATGTGCTATCTGTCTGTATCCAGACTGTAGAGCTGGTTGTTATGCCTTAGTGTGTGTATTAAATTTACTATTTGTTAAAGTAAAAAAAAAAAACATGGTCAAAAGACGACTAGCAGACTGGCACTAACTCACTGAGTAATTGTTGATGGTCATCAGTTAGTTAAAGTTCAGTAACTATTAATTTTATCAATTGTGTATGTGACTGATTTTTTGGCATGATGATTCAAAGAAGTTAAGTTTCTGGTTCACTGGGTTAAGCATGCTTGACAAATTAAAAAACAAAAACAACCATTTTGTGGTTATAGTTTGAGATAATTTTTTTCTTTTTTTCCCCCATTTTGAAAAAAGTTGAATTTTTTGGTTTTAAATTAAAACTTGAAGCATAATGTTTTGTCATGGTCATTCATTTTTATTTTAAAACTATTTTATTTGCAATTTTACTTTGAAAATTGAAGAAATATTGGTAGTGTTTAGGGGTAGGTGGGGTTTTTTTTTTTTCTTTTTTTTTTAAATGTGGGGGTTGATATTCAATAGTCAATTACTCAATTTTAGTTTAAAACCAAAATTTTATTTTACTAATACCACTGAAATTGAGTGTAATCATAGAGAGAACGTGTTGAGTGAAAATGTGTTTTGAGTGTTGTGTTTAAACCAGAAATTATAGATAATTTTTAATTCATTAGTTGTCACAAACAAAATAACATGTATTAAATTTCCTTAAGAAAAAAACAAAACTTGTGAATAATATTTGTTGCTGATGTAAAATAATCCTTCTTAAAGGGAAACTAAATTTGTTTGTTCCCTACACAAGAAGGGCTTCTTGGTTCTTTTCTTCTTCAGAAGCAACCCAGTAGCACCAAGCCACCAGCAGCAGCAAGCAATATTTTATAGGATTTCAAGTTCACATAATTCACTTTGAAAGAAAAGATGAACCAAGACAAGTACATTGACCTATCCCGCGTAGAAGCTACATACACGTCTACAAACACTACTAGTAGTAAAATGATCTACACATGCTTAGCCTGAGCCATAAAGCAGATGCACCCACAGCAGAGAGAGCAAGTGCACAGACAGACAGGGTTCTTGCCTGTTTTTAATTCTTCTTGTTTGTTTACCAACTATTAATTGCAAGTTTTACAGTATGCCACACAGAGAGCACAGCAGCCAGCCAGCTCCAAGTACAATCGTACGGAAATGTTCTTCTAAAGAGTCAGACACAAATAATGTGCAGTAGTAGCAGCTCCGTGCAGTTGCAGTTAGTATTGCAACAGTAGCAGCAGTGCAATCAGCCCATCAGTCACGTGATCTGTGCATGCTCATGCATGTATGCATGGAGGTATGACAATGGGTGCAAGGGTGGGTGCGCTCACTGTGCTGATGTTTTCTCTCATGGTGGTGGGTGGTGTGTGGGTCTGCCTTCTTGTTAAATGTATTTTAGTACACATATTCCTTAAGATTTCAATTCAAGTGAATGTTGCTTTTTCTAAATTTGAGTCTACATGGTTGGTGAGGTAGGTGGCCTGGCCACTCAACAAGTTCACACGTAAAAAATATTGTTTAAATTTTCAAAATTCTCATTAAACAATTTTGAGCTTTCCGCAATGTGCAAAAACAACACAAAATGAAAAGCATTGCATCTTTTTAAACAATTTTTTTCATAAAAAATAATATTGAATTATCCCTGACCCAACTGATCATTATTTATTGTCATCTTATGGTTGGTTGGTGGTAACCTGGTATTATTGACCTCCTCCTGGTCTGGTCACTCACTCCAGCCACTCACCCAGTCAGTACTAGTTTTTTTTGTTTTTTGGGTAAATGTAGTCTTCAACGCCAATTTAATGGTCACTTGACGAACTTAAAACTCACCTTTCAAATGTTGCTTTTTAGGAGTATTCTCAGGTCGGTTTTGAATGAATATCACTGATCACATTTAAAATTGTTGCAGACAAATAGTTTACTTTTACTAATGGTTTTTAATGGTGGCCTCCATTTTTATTGTTTGTTTTGATTAACCCTAATCTGAACATTAAGCACATCTGAATACCCTTAAAAGTCAACATTTGAAAGGCGAGTGTTTAAAGTTGGGTAAGTTGGTGTTTTGGAGACTCATTCATACAAAAAACATTAACACTCATTTAAACCACACAGACACGCATGCATGAAGAGACGACGGATGACCACACCAACCACAACATCACCAACGACACAACATACCACCACCATTTAGAGAAAATGATAGACAACACTAGAGTCGTTGTCGGACGAACGAAAGAGACCTATTGTTCTTTTCTTCGTTCATTCAAAATTTTTTTTTTTTTTTACCAAAATTTCAGCACCCACTCCACATGTTCTTTCTCCCAATTTGTAGAAGATAAATTGTTACTTTTTCTTTGTTTCAGAAATTAAAATTTCTTTAATCCATTTCTTGGAGAAAAAAAGCATGGCGAAAAAGATAGAATGAATGACACAAAGACTATTTTTAACAGTGAAGAAAAAGAAAGTTAAATAAGAATGTATTGGACTGGACAAGAATTAAAAACACTGAGTTGGGAAGTGAGTAAATTATCACATACACCTCACCTCACCAGTCACCACGTATGACTAAAAAGTCAGGTTTTGTTTTGAAGTAGTTCTGCCAACCCCCTCCCAATCTGACACTACATACAAACAACAATTAGGTTAAATAAAAAGAAAAGAAAATTGAATTGGCGTGTATGTCATTGACTTGAAAAATAAATGAATAAATAAAAAGGAACCCTTCGTGTTTTAATAAGGTAAGGAAGAACCTGCTGAAACGGCGGTCGGTGCGTGCGGCGGTGCGGTGCGCCGGTGCGGTGCGGTGCGGTGCGCACACACCTCGTGAAAAAAAATTGGATACCTCGTTGTGACCCAGGGGCCTTAAATGGGTCAAAAACAGCCCAAAATGGAAAAAAAATGACACTTTTTGCCTATAACTTTTGATCCCTTCATTAGATTTTTCTGAAACTTGGCCAAAATATGAATGTGGCAAAATTCTGGTTCGCGTCCCCTGGGGCTTTTTGGGGCCTAAAAACTCCCCAAAATGACACTTTTTAC
>JAYKTE010608177.1:0-18142 GCA_036873565.1 Xipholeptos notoides | reverse complement strand
GGGGGGGGGGGTCCTAAGTAATAAAATCTTGATATAACTAAAAAAAAAAAAAAAATATATATATATACATACTCACACACATTTAAGGTTGAATTATACAAAAATATTCAAATTTTTTTTTTTTTTACCAATCCTTTCTCTTCACAATTGATAACTGTTCACTCTGAATTTATCTATTAATATTAAACAATACTGACAAAATAAAGTTTATACTACAATTTTATTTCAATGAATTTATTTTATTAAATTTTTTTAAAAAGACTTTTATTACATATAATAATAAAAAATTCTAGTTAATACAAATTTTGTTTTAAAAGTTAACAAACAACTCAAGCAACATGTCCTGTGGATCTTTTTGTCATTATTTTCATTTACATTTTTTTAATCCAGGCCCAGGTTGAGACAGATGAAGATCCTTTGCAGAAACTAAAGAACCAGAAATTGGTTTCCTGTCGTATTTGTAAAGGTGACCATTGGACCACACGTTGTCCATATAAGGACACACTTCAACCTCTTCAAGAAAATCTTAAGGAAGGAGAAAAGAAACCAGAAGCAAGTGCTGGTGGAGCGGGAGCTGGTTCTGCTGTATCTAAGACTGGAAAATATGTGCCTCCTAGTCTTCGGGATGGTGCCAATAAAGGAAGAGGAGAATCTATGAATAACAGTAAAAGAGGTCAGTTATTAATATTTACCAGTGTAATCATTGATCACTTTTTAAAATTAAGTTGGAACTTCGAAAGCATTTCAAATATTTTTGTATAATGATTTGGGAAATTTTTTCTGGAAAATGATTGAAAAAAGTCAGATATACTGACTGCATCTCAGCTGAAACATTGTAAAGATAACTGTTGAAGATGAGAATAGTAGTCTGAAAATTTGATCCACTACTTATCAAGCCTCGTCTCAAGGGTGCTGAATGATATTTTTCTTAAGTTTAGTTCAATTTATTTCTTTTATTTGCTTTGTCAAATTATTTTCAAAATGAAGGTAATTTAAAATATCAGATTTTCTGCCTTTTTCTTCACATCCATAATGAATCTGATGTTTAATAGTGGGATTAATTACTGAATAAAGTGAATCGATTTTATTTCATTGATGTAAAAAAAATATATATTTTGATTATTTCTTGACTTAGAAAAATATTTTTTTTTTCTTATCAGATGAGTTTGCTACCATCCGAGTTACAAATCTTTCTGAAGACACACGTGAATCTGATCTTCAAGAACTGTTTAGACCATTTGGAACTATTCACAGAATTTATCTGGCTAAAGATAAAAATACTGGACAGTCTAAGGTAAATAAAATTACAGAAATTATTTTCTTTTCTTCTGTTTTTGCTTTTTCTCTCTTAATCAGATTTTTTACTGTCAATGAAAACATTTTCCTTCTGAGGCTTCATAAAGCTGGTATGAATACCTGGTACTTGCACTTATGTAAGCACTTTGTTATATCTAAAACCATAAATGAAAATATTTAAATGTCTGGATTAAATTATTCTTCATGAAATGTTGGAACATTGATCATTTTTATCAGTAGTAATGAAGCTTTTGTTCACTTTATTTTTTGTTTTTACATCTCATAAATATTTCAATTTTTTTTAATATATAAAACTTTTTTAATAGGGATTTGCTTTTATCAATTTCCACCGGCGAGAAGATGCTGCTCGAGCAATTGCTGGTGTTTCTGGCTATGGTTATGATCACTTGATTCTCAATGTTGAATGGGCCAAGTATGTTTTTTTCTTTCTTTCTTTTTTAGTTTATAACTGTAATTATTAAACTAATATAACAAATTTCATTTTATAACAATTAAAATTGTTTTTAGAATATGGTTAAAAGCTAATAACATATTTTTTTTTAAATCCAAATGATAGAATAAATGTTCATATATATGAAAAATTAAATTCATGAAAACTTTTATACTACATTTATGAAAATTCAAATATGTTCATGAAAATTTGTATAAGAAATATAGCTCTTTAATTTGGTTTACTAATAACTAGAAAATGCCCTCTAGGTTTAAAAGTTTTTATGTTACGGATAAATATTTAATCCAATACTAATAAATGTTTTGTCTCCTTTCATTTTTTCCAGGCCATCTGGAACAAGTTGATAAGTTTGAGAAATAGCAAAGTCACCCTGAAAGGAAGGTGGATGAAAAATTTGATCAGCAATGCTTGTCAGAATTTGTTATCTGATGAATATAACAATAAACAAAATAAACACAAACAATTAAGTTGTTTTGTTGATATATGTAACCTCTGTTCATTTATGATTTTCAAAGATTAAAAACTGAGTTTTTTTTTAATCTTTAATGTAGCCTTAAAACATATTGACTCTCAAACCATAATGTCATAGTAGCATGTCTAGTAGATCAATATGACTGTCCTGTTGTTTTCCAATTTCTTTTCCGAGAATTATTGGGAATCCAGAAACCTGTAATGGAGGGAATTTTATGTGCAAAGGTGGCACTTGGAATCATCACTGAGGACCACCAACAAATAACAATACTCTGAACATCTTACTATTTTTTTCAAGCAGGGATGACAATACAATCTTCAATAAACCATAACTGATGGCATGGAATATTGTTGCAGTGGGTTAATAAAAAGTTGAATTGTAATTGGTCAGATTTGATGACCAGCTAATACTTTGTGAATTAAAACTGATATAACTAATTAATGTCACCAAATTTTGTTTGGGAAAAGTTAATGCAGATTTTCTTATGATTTTTTTTACATGCCATTAAAATATAATTTTTCCCATGACAATACATCCTATTAGAAAAATAAAACTTAATGCTTCTTTGTGGTCGTTGGCTGGCCTGCCTTAGTACAAAGAGCACATAAACATTAGGTCAATCGATTCAAAGTTATTTGTGCAATTGAGTAAATAGTTACTCTTGCCAAAGGTATTCATTAACTAGAAAGTTAATGCAGATAAGCCTACATCAATTTGAATTCTCGTGTTTCTCCATGAGTTAGAAATTATTGCACGAATAGCTTAAACAACAATAAAATTATTTGAACTTCTATTCTCATTTATTCAGGGTTTTTGTAGAATGATTGTTTTGATTTGAAATAAGTTTTTAAACCATCAGTTTTTATGACTTAATCAGTTAATGTCATTGTTCAATCTTGACTGAAATCATAAATAGCTTAATACTTAAATAGATTGACATAGTCTCACTGGATTAAATATAGGATTTGGTTCATAATTATTTAATTTCAGCCAAAATGTGAAAGTAGCAATAAAGGTAAAACTGGAAATCCGAGTAGTTTGTTTGAATTAAAATAAATTAAGAAAAAAAAGTAAATATGCTTAATTCTTTTATTTTGGCATTAGTAAAAATAAAGGATGACGATAGGGGCCCAGGTCGCGTACGCGCGTCCTTTCAGTTTTCGTTTCACTGTCCGACAACTCTGCTATTAGTCTGCGTGTGATTGCTAAACAAGGAAATTAAAAGGAACACGGCACGGTAACGTATAAGGAATAGGCTGAGGGAGAGCATTTGAACATGTTCACGAAATTTACTTATCTTGGTAGGAAGGATGAACTTCACACTCACTATCGGTGGTTCTGGTTCAGTAGAGAGAGAGAGCGCATATCGTCAACCAACCATGTTGGCGGGTCGGGTGGGTGGTCCAGGGCCCGAGTTCGTGGTCAGTGTAATTTAATCGAAATGTTGACATTTTTATTTAACATTTCAATTCGTTCAATTAATTTTCTTCTAATATTCTAAAATCGAAACAAATAAATAAATCCACCATTGTAATTTTTTATTTACAAAAAACTGATTTTTATTTTTTAATTAAAAGAATTTACCGTTGATTTCTTGTTGCTAATCCTTACTTTTAAAATATTTGGTTTATTAATTAATATTTAGAAAAATACAGTTTTCAAATTTGAACACTTCAACTTTAATGTTTTATTTTTTGCCATATCGAAAAGGGAGGTAATCCAAATATGGCTGCTAATAGAATTTTTTTTTTTATAAGCGCAATCCGCAATAATCGTCTTGATAACAACGGCTTTTCTTAACATAAAAATACTTTTCTTGTTTATTTTAAATAAATATTAATAATGATGATGATAATGGTTTTATGACTTTAAGTTTCCAAAAAAATATTTAAAATTCAATGCAAAATTTTCAACAAAACAGTATCGAAGATTATTGCGATTGATTGCACAAAAAACGCACGTTTACGGTTTGTGGTCTCGCTGCTATGCTGTGTCGCTTCAAACAAATAAAATAGGTTTGATTTCATGTCGACATAATTAAATAAAATACCATTAATATTTTAGGTAGCCGTGGCCGGTGGGATTAGAACGTCTTTCTTTGCTCCTTCAACAAGGACGATAGTGACAAGAAAAATTTTTTTTGTTTTTTTTTTACTTGAATGAATTTAATTGTTTCTAATAAATGTCGAAAAAAATTCCCAAATGTCTCAAAAGCAGCTTTGAATAATTTCTAACATGAAAAAGATTAATCACATAAAATGGGAATTTTATGATGGGATCACGAAAAAACCAACCTTATTCGTTTTTCTCAAAACTGTCGTCTGCCCATCAGAGCTATATTCACGGTAAAGGTGTAAATAGCATATCTGGTTTATTTTATTTTATACGTCAACAAACCGTGTCGATAGTCTTTTTCTGTTCTTTAACTTAAACTAGATGACGTCATGAAGCCTTGATGATTTAAACAAAATAAAGTATTTCCAATTCTTGAAAGCGAAAACAAAAGGCAGGGAATTTTTTGTAAAAAAAAATACAATTACCTTTGTTCCAATTTACATTTTATTCATTAAAATTCTTGTTTTGATGTTAAACAGCTGGAAACGTGTGGAATGGTTAGAGAGAGAAGGGCGTAAATGTTGACTTCCGGTGTCTGCCATTTTGAAGGCAGAAGGAAGTTAGTAGAAACAGCTCGTTGTTTTTAGTGTTTATAGAGGATAAAGCCACCTACTCTACAGGGAGGAGAGGCGACGTATTTGAACGAGAGTAGTGGCTTTCATCTGTTTAGAATTTGGTAGAATATTCTGTAGAACTAGTAAATTATGGCTGGAAACGGTATGCACATGTCGTATGGCAACGATAAGCCCCCATCGTCTACCGGCAGCGGTGAAGTTGATATTGCTAATGACCCGGCCAGTAGCGGATTTTTTACCAACGACTTCAAGAAGTAAGTTTATTTATTAAATTTTTAGATAAAATTAATTTTGATCTATTTTATTTATTTTTTTAAAGCAAAGGAATTTATAGGAATCGCTAAGGAATACCGCCTGAAAAATGCTAGACGACATTTATTTATGTATGAAAATTCAACCCTCTACATTTACGGTAGGCCCAAAAAGGACCTATGTGTTGTGTGCTACTCTTCGACCAAATTCTAATTACTAAACCAATGATAACAATTGGTTTATTATACACATGTTCATATACAACTAATTGTTTACTACCTAAAAAAAGGGTTTGTTAAAACAGATTTGATGCACTAAATCAAACAATTAATCGAATTCTAATCGTATTGTTTTTAAAATTCGTTTAAGTTTATTAGACTAGAAGAATGAAAAATTGAGCCACAGGCTCTTCCATAACTAATTCTAACTTTTGAGAATTATCACTTTTGTAAACATCTTTTTTATTCCCTTCTTAATTGCTACTTTTTTTTTAATTGTAAAAAGTTTTACTTGAATCCTTAAATTTATTTAATTTTGAATATTGATTTTATTCTCTGCAAGAATTGGTTGTGTTTGTGTCGTCATTACTACTTGCTATTTTGAAAACATAAACAAGAAATTAAAATATTAATTTCATTTGATTTTGATTTTGACCAAAAATTAAAAAAAACAAAAGCTATAAATTTTTTAATTAAATTTTATCAATTAATTACTATTTTATTTTTTGTTTGAGACTCAAAATTTATAAAATGCATTTTTTTGTAAATAAAGTAAATTATTACCTATATTTTTTCGGGCGTTTTCTAGATCATGTGATTGTAAAATAAAATTAAAGTTTATCTGTGGGTGGGCGTGGACAACTCAAAAACACAAACAAATAAAAATAAAAACAAACGTATGTTTTTGTTGTTTTTTTTTTCAAGAAGCAGGAGCAGAAAGTAACACACATCACCAGCAGACACCACCTACACAACAATGAATAAAAAAAAATGCAGATAATTTATTTAGTTTCTTGCTCTTTTTGTGAATGTTTTAACCCCTACCAAAAAACCTTGAAAATAGTTGAGTATAAATTAAATTTTGCATATTGTTCTTCAATTACAATTTGTAGGTTAAAATAATTATTAAAAAACAACTGTGCTGTGAGTGTGCCGGTGGTGTTTGTGTGTGGGTGTAGGTGTGCCGTGTGTGCCCTCTCTGCCACCTCTCTTCAAGAAAAAATTAATGATGATGTATTGTTTTCTGTCCCCATTCAAAAAATGTTATAATAAAAAATTTAATTTTCTACGTGATGAATTTGCTTACGAAATTTCTGAGAAATACAGCTGACGTTTGGGTTGGTTGGCTGAACTGAACAATATGGTTAATAGTGGCAGTTAGTTCAGTCAGTGGAGTGGAGACCACACACACCCACCAGTGAGTGCACCTGCACCAGTGCACCACACCACTGCACCAGCACCACCAGTCACCACACCAAACCAACACCAACACAGGGCACAACAACCACAGACAACACCAGTAGTCAAGAAGTACACGCTAAAAAGCTTATTAGATTTAGTTGTAACCGAAAATGGGCAATAATTATTCGTTCTAATTTTTTTTATACAGAAGTTGAAATTCTTAAACATCAAGTTTAAGATAGAAAATATTTTTATTTAACTGTTTTGAGATAAAGTGATTTAATAATCTTCACTCTCGAATTAGAATTTTTGTTTTAGCAAACCCGGGTCCCGATGCTTGTAACTTGTTTTCCATTAAAAAAAATATCCTACAAGACCTACTGATTGGAAGCGATTAATATTTTTATCAAAAAATAATTATTCTCTGTGGGTCAGCCAACCCAAAGAGTTCGGCTTGTTTGGCCTTTGATCGTTTACGAAATCAAATCTTCTTTATAACTTTTGAGAAACGTATGAATCTTCTCTAATGCCACTACCGTAATGAAACAAAAGTGGGGAAAAAATTGGCCTTTCTGCACTTTCGGGAATCGATTAAATCGAGCTTAAGAAAAGGGACGTAACTTATGGTAAAAGAACTAAAAATTAAAACTATTATATTAGTTTTTATCAATGCTTTTTATTGAATAACGAAATGATTTTTTTTATTACAAAACGAAACAAACAATTAAACTTACTACTCAGAAAGGATATTGTTCTTGGATACACACTAATATTCGAGGAAATATTTGACTTGATTTCCTTCTCGCCACACAAATTCTAACAAATGCAATTCGAACATCAACATTTACATATCTTTCCTGGTCCCTAGGCTCCGAATTTTTCTCTTTTCGTGCGACCATAAACCCTTCTATCGTCTGTGTGTGGATAATGTCATCATGTTGATGATCGACGAAATTCCATGATCGAAGTGGTCGATGCCTTCCGTGCCTTCGTAGGAGTAAAAAGCATTTAATAAAAAATAATAGGAATCTTAATTTTTGAGTTCTTTTACCATAAGTTACGTCCCTTTTCTTAAGCTCGATTTCATCCATTCCCGAAAGTGCAGAAGGGCCAAAAAATTATTCTTGACACTTATATTTAATACCATTTAAACAAAATCTGACTGTAAATGATTTTAATTAAGTTGATGAATAAAAAAAATGTATGATGATAATTAAGTGATCTTTTGTGTTTACTGTTTTCCTGGCTGCTGCTGAGACAGACAGATGCTGCCTGCAAACAATTTTTTTTTCTTTTAAATCTATTTTGAGTTAATGGTAATCCCCCAAAATGTGTTACATATGGAATTTTGGGGGACAAAATAAAGAACTTTAACTTAAAGTGACTTTAGAAATCTTGCTGGCACTTATAAAAGAATGTATGGAAATGTGTGAAAAAAAATAATGAATGCAAGACCTCATGAGGTAGATCTTATGCAATAGTGTGGTAGATCTGATGCTAAATTAAGGTTTCTAGAAGGTTTTGCTTTTGAATGATTTTGTTAGACCTTTTTGCCTTGTAAGTGAAATATGTATTTACAGAAGAATAGGCATCATATTGAATAAACTGTATTCCTGTAATGGTTTTCCTCACAAAGAATTTTTCTATAAAACCAGACTGTTACAACATTTTTGGTCGAATGACTTAGGGTATCTAATGCTGATGTATCCCATGTGATGTCATAGAAGAATCACTGTTTATTGCACATGCAATTGAATAGATAGCAACTTCTGTAAGAATTTTTTTTGGCTAAAAAGGCTTTTTATTTTTCTCTTGCAATTAACAATATCATATAGCAGTTTTGGTAACCAGTATTTGGGACACACAAATAACAAAATACAAGATTTTTTTTTAGCTAGCTATATATTTTTATCATTAAAACTGATCTCTGATTGAAAATGGCATTCATGAATATCTTTTGAATAATTTGATTTTAGAGGTGATTAGGATTATTGTCAGGATACAGAAAAATTTTGAAGGTGTAATATATATTCTATTTCTTTTTATCTCTATTGCCAGAATCAGAAGTAAGATTGTACTAGAATTTATATCAAAAGTTGCATGAATAATTTTACAATTCTGGCACAAAGTTTCATGCAGAATTGGTTGTTTTTATAGACATTCATTGTGCACTCTTCTTATTACTCAGCAAACATCAAGGCAATAATTAAGTTCAGTCCAGTCTTGTTCCAACAATGTTTTTGTGTTCATCCCGGTGTGTGTGCATAAGTATTTTTAATGTTGTCTTTCATGTCTATAAATGTTTAGTGTGGACTCTAGTTATATTATTAGAAAATAAATTCACTTAAAATGAAGAACACCACTAAATGCCCAGTAAAACAAATCCTGGCTATTATGAAAATGTTTGATTCTCTTTTTCAAAAAACATGTAAACCAGTTTTTAAAGATTATATAGATTTTATATCTCGTTCATTTGGTAATATGTGTTATTTTTTAAATTTTACATTTATTTATTATTTTTCTTTTTTAGACATGAAGACCTTAAAACCATGTTGGATGGGAACAAAGATAACTTGAAGTTGGAGGCCATGAAAAGAATTATTGGTGTAAGTCATTTATTGCTTCTTTTTTTTTCATTAAGACCTCTTTCAGGATTTCTCATACAGTCTTTTCTCCTTGTAAAAGCCTCTGCTATTTTAAATCCTGACACATCTTTATGCTTAAATCCAGTTCATCTCATTTATATTTGTATTTTCAAATTTAAGAATATTCATTTAATCTACAAAATCTAACTACTTGTTTTGGGGTATATATCTGAAAATTACTTGCTAGTTGTACTACATCTATTAAGTTTAAGTAGTACAACTACTTTATTTCTAACAATTTATTGATAAAAGATAGAATTTGATTGGTTTTATTTAACTTTTTCAGTCATTTAATGTTGAAAACAATCATTTTTAAAGTGTCTGTTTTTTAAACATGTTCTTTGAATAGCACTAGATGAAGACAATACTCTAAAAATTTGATACATAAATTAAAAATAATTTGGTAAAAGTTTGTCATTTATTTCTAGTTATTTTTTTTTTCTTGTTTGAACAATTTCAAATGATGACTTATTAGTTGGTTAGCAATTATTTTTATATAATTGTATATCATTTTTATATAATTGTATTTTTATATAATTATCAAGATTAAACATAGAACAGCAATTTATTCTTCAGAATTAATATAAGTTATTTTATTTAGTTTTCTTTGCTAATGACATAAGTTTTTAAATTGACATACAAAGTTTAAGGACTAATTCGCTTAATGAATTGATGAACCTATTAGAATATTTTTTTCTCGCTAATCTGCTATTTTTTCTGTATTAATTTGTGAAAATGTTATTTTTCATTTCAATTTCCTTTTTCTAGTCTTCCAATCCTAATTAGTGTAATGAATGCATTTTTTATGTCTTTTCAGATGGTTGCCAAAGGAAAAGATGCATCTGACCTGTTTCCAGCAGTTGTGAAAAATGTAGTCTCTAAAAACCTAGAAGTAAGTAATGACTATTTCCCCATGGTAGATGTTTTTTTTGAAATTCTAACTCTTTCATTGTTGTTGCTGTTTCTAAAAATATTTTGACAACAGGAATTGGATTAAAAGAAATATTTCATATTATGTTACCATAGACTTTACTGACTATAACTGCTAGATGAAACCGTATTACATGGGTGCAGTTCAAAGATGTTGGTCTTTGCCCAACTGGGGTGCATACAAAAGTTGCCAGCCATGTATATAATATAGTGTGTTAAGATTGAAAGTTTGCAACATTTAACCTTTATGTATATGAGGTTGAATATTGGGTTAACAGCCAAGGACTGTTAACTATGGTGACTGAGTACGTTGGCTGTGGGGCGGGGGGCTCACTGCACACAATCTCTATCCAATGTTGTTTTATATAATAACATTTGATTATATGTAGTGACAACACAATTGAAGTTGATGATAAAACAAATAAAGAAATAAACAAAACTGAATTTATTTCTATAATTTTTAAAGAATTTTTTAGAAATTTTTTTTTTTTTTACTTTTTTCTTTTTCAGGTTAAAAAACTTGTATATGTCTATTTAACACGATATGCAGAAGAGCAACAGGACCTTGCTCTGCTTTCAATAAGTACATTCCAAAGGGCCCTTAAGGTAGTTTTTATTTATTTTTATTTTTTTGTTCTGCCTCTTTTTGTAATTTCACATCAATGATACAGAATAAATCAGAGAATGAGAGACAAAGCGTCTTTATTGGAAAAAAAATCAAGGAAATTTGATAATTATTTTCATTATTTTTATTTTTTGATGTAATTTAAAACTACAATGCTTTGAACAGTGTCATCACAGATACTATTGACACATTATCACAGAATAAATACAATTAGATAATTTTATTGTCCAAAATTTGAAGAGAATGAGCACACTTGTAATTTAGTTAAGTACTTTGATGTCAGAAACATTGTGGCCCAGGCATACTGTCTGAATCATATCCCATCTCATTCAGCTACTTACATGCCATTAAATTTATTCTCCAGAATCGGGGAATATTTTAAACAATAAGAAAAGTATCAGGAAATTCTGTTTGTGTAAGAATTTTAATAATATTACTCTTTCTCTATCTCCTTTTTTTCTTTAAACTCTCTAAATCCCTTCTATTTTTATAAATCATGCAGGACCCTAACCAACTAATTCGAGCCAGTGCCCTACGTGTGTTGTCCAGTATCCGTGTCCCTGTCATTGTTCCCATCATGATGTTGGCCATCAAAGAGGCAGTCATGGACATGTCCCCCTACGTGCGCAAGACTGCAGCCCACGCCATTCCAAAACTCTACAGGTATGGTATATATTTGAATTGTAATCAAAACCTATATTTTGTAACTATCAATGAATTTCTTTAAGGTTACATTTTATAGGAAACTATTTAATGCAAGATGATGAGCTTAAATATAATCCCACCCATCATTTATAAATCAAAATCAAACTTTTGTGTTAAAGAAGCCCCAAACGATATTGTAACCCTGACAGTCAACCTGCACTCATTGATATTAATGCAGACTAATAAATCTAAACTAACTAAAGGGGCAGGTGGGGGGGTCCAATTGGTAGGCAATTGGACTTTGGAATCGTAATATGCAAGTTTGAAACCCCGTTGTTCCATTTGCATTCATATTTGGACTAATACCCTTAGGAAAGGTATGATCCCCACATTCCCTCTAACTATAGATTAAATAGTGCATACTGTATTATTAAAAAAACTACGGACAAGAAACAAACGTTTATCAAAAATGATTGTTCTCAGCATTAAAATGACCTAAAAAGGTTGATATGCCGCAAAGCACAAACAAACTAAAATGGCTTCATTAGCTTGTATATTTAGATATTTTATCTGTAACCATAAAAATATTTGTCTATGAATAAATTTGTTTCAAATAATTTTTTACAAAGCTAAATATCCAACATTAGTTGTTAAGTACCTTTTATGTTTCATTTATAGATTACCTAATAAAAACAAAAATGTCATTAATATTCGCTTTATATTTATTTATTAGCTTGGATCCTGAACAAAAAGATCAACTCATTGAAGTGATAGAGAAACTGTTAGCAGATAAAACGACTGTAAGTTAATAGTGATTTTTTAGTTGCTGCGATTGTTATTGCTATTTTCACTTTTATTTAAAAGGGATTCTTTTGCAGGGCCTTGGCAAAATAAAGACCCCTACTTTATTTTGAATTTTCCATTTAATAAACATGGCTCAATGAGAAGATAAATATTTAACCTAATAATATCCATGATGCTTTTATTTATATATTTATTTGGTTTCAGCATTTTTCTTGAAAATTAAATGCAAGAGTTAAAATCTAATTTGACAGAACTGATTTTTCATTCACCAAGCAAATTTGTCACTAATGCTATGTAGAAAAATCAAATACAAAACATAACATACTTCATTTTCATGCTCTCATTACTTGGGCTTTCTACTTGGTTCACTCAAACAAATATACCACATTTTTTCATGCCATTTCTATATTTAGACTATTTTCTCAATTTTTGGAAGTCCACTTGGGACAGTGAATAGAAAGCCGGACTTCGGAATCATAATACGCAAATTCGAATCCTAGTCATTCCATTTATGTTCACATTTGGACTAATACCCTTAGGAAAGATATGAATCCCTACTTTCCATCCAGCAATGGGATAAATAGTGTATATTGTGTTAATCAAAAAAGTATGTGTGGACAAAAAGAATGATTCTCAAAAATGATTATTCTCAGCATTAAATGACCTTATTATAAGGTTGTTTTAAACCATTTATTGAAATGGGTACAAATAAATTTGACCATGACTTATTATTATCCATAATGTGATCCAAATAAATATTTATGAAAGAAATTGCATTTTTCTCCTTTCTGGTAAAAATTTTTGGTAAAATCTTGAGTTATTGAATATTCTATTCACATGTATTTAAGAATATACATATAGAGAGAGAGGGATAGAGAGATTTATATAATCTCCGTACAAAATATACATATTTTAATCTCCAGGTACATAAATTGTTTTTGAACTGCTTATATTATGGTATATTGTGTCAATCTTTTATTATAACATTTGTTTCTATACAGCTTGTGGCAGGTAGCGCTATTCAAGCCTTTGAAGAAGTCTGCCCAGAACGTATTGATCTAATTCATAAGAATTACCGCAAGCTGTGTAACCTGTTAGTTGATGTTGAGGAATGGGGGCAGGTTGTCATCATCAACATGCTTACACGATATTGTCGGACACAGTTTGTCAATCCAAATCAAGCAGTAAGTATGTCAAAAGGATTTTTCTAAATTGATCTGAATTTACTAAAAACAAGGCTTTTTTACTTGAAGGGATTTACACCTCTCCACATTAAGGTATTTTTTTTCTTTTTTGTTCCCCCAGAAATTATTTTCTCAACAAATTCATTTTGCTTGTGTCAATACATGATTATTTTAAATTATTATTTTTATGTTTGTGGCTTATGTATTTTTAGGAGACGTGTGAGGAATCCGACCAACATTTTTATGATGAGTCTGACAAAGATGAGGAAGAGGAAGAGAAGGACGACACCCCAGTGAAAAAGGTTTATGTGATGGATTCAGACCACAGACTTTTACTGAGACAAACTAAACCTTTATTAAACAGCCGCAATGCAGCTGTAAGTAGATTAATCTTCTTTCTCTGTTATCTTATTAAAACTTGGTGGGATTTAATATAGTGAGATTTTAAAATATTAAAGAATTTAATGAATTTAAATTAGTTTCAATTTGAAATATTTAGATTGAAAGGACTTATCAAAATAAGTCTTTTATGTAAAATGTTTTATTTTAATAAATTAAAGAAATTAATGGAATCAAATGATAGTAAAAAGTTATATTACATTAGCCACTTTATCAATTCATTAAAACTTTTTCAAATTTTTAAAGATTCATTATTGATGTTTACTAAGATATTATGATCAATAAAAAATAAACTCTCTCTTTTCCATTATATATTTCAGGTTGTGATGTCTGTTGCCCAGCTGTATTTTCACTGTGCCCCAAAGGCAGAAGTAGGAACTGTCGGCAAGGCGTTGATTAGGCTCCTACGTAGTCATAAGTAAGTTAGGTGTTCTGTGCAATGATCTATACAGAATCAGTGAAAAATTGTCACCTTGATATTGTTTTAAGATACGACTGCCTGAAAGATTTGATATTGATTGAGTTGGTTTATTTATATATCATTTTCAAGGAAACATTTTTTTTTTAACCTAACAAATGTTTTTCTTTTGTAACTAAATTATTACAAGAATTAATAGTGTTGATCTCATAGCTATTGGGTACTGAAGATGTTCCTATTTCCTAACTCCCACTTTGTCTATTATGCCCAATGTTCACTTTTGAAATAGAATTTTTGAGGAAAAATATGGTCCTTTTCATCCCCTCTTTTCTAGCTATGTGTCAAACTACTTTCTTTCTTTTGAATTATTCCTTAAAAATAATAATGAAAAAGAAAGCTTGACAGTGTTGAAATCTAGTGGCAATTGAAAGTTTTCCTCCATGCTGTTTTTAAAAAAAAAATCAAACATCTGCAAATGGAATTATATGACACTTTCTTTTAAGACTAATTTGTCAAGTATTTGATAGAATCAAACAAGACTAGGAACTATTTTCAAGTTAACATAGCTTGAAATTAGTTCAAAAGTAGTTAAGAACAAATTGTTTTTTTCTGTTTAATGGCATATTAACTTTACGGTCATTTAATGCTAAACTCAATCTTTTTGATGAGCTTTTTTTTTGTAAACTAATTGTTTGAAAAATAGTATTCACACTATTTAACCCATAGCTTGAGTGAGTAAAGGGATTCATGCCTTTTTCAAAGATATATGTGTGACAGTATTGAAGAGACATTGCGATCTGACCTTGTGTATTATGATTCCAAAGTACAAGCACATATCCCCTGTGCTAAGATGACTTCCTCCAGAGCAAAGTATATTTGACATATCTTGTTTTTTTAGATTTAGGAGGTTAAAAGTAGATTTTGACATTATATGGATTAATACCCAAATAACAAATATTATTGGATGGTTATTTTAGACTTTAAAATAGTGACATTTACTTGTAAAAATAAATAATTATTTCTATCTAAATAGATTTATGAATCAAAGGAATTCTTATTTTAGTTATAAAAAGGATATTTGTAACGAAATAATTGATTAAGCTGTACCAAAATAAAAAAAATTATAAGCTTTGTTTTACTGTTAAAAGGAAAAATCACTTTGTTCAGGCAAATAATTTTATGGTATAGGATTCAGCATCCTCTTTTGTGTGTGACAAAATTAATTTCCTTTTTATATAATTGAACAGGAATGTATTGTAGATATATGTTTATATTAGAATATCCTATATTTTGGCTCTGCACCTTAGAAATGTTAGATTCTGCTTAATAGAGCATCTTAGGCACCATTCTAATTATTCTGATAATATATTTTTTCTGTTCCTTTAACAATCTGTTGGTGATATGATATATCTGAAATAAACAATTATATAAGAAAAGTAAAATAATATAATAAAGAAAATAGATGTTATATGATACAGAAATAAAAATAGCATTACTTATGCCACACCCAGCATATCATAGTGTTGCTAAAATCTTACCTATTAAATGTCAAGTGAAATTAAGTATTATATAAATAACAGTCAGTTTGATTTATAATAGTAATCCCGCTTCTCTCTTCAAAATCTAAATAGAAATATGCTTTTTTTTTTCTTTTGCTTTATGTTTTCAGGGAAGTGCAGTATGTAGTTTTAAGCAATATTGCAACCATGACCATTCATAGAAAGGTATGAAACTATTTTATCTTAGACACTTATTTTCGATATTTTCACTGATTGGCATTCTATTCTCATTTCCTGTCTTTTTACTCTAATTCATAGTATTTTATTTTGTTACCAGCTCAATCTTAAAATTAATTTGGTTTATTTTTATTCTAAAACCTTTCCAGACATTTGATGCTATGAACATATATTATTGACAAATATCTTTCTTAAGTTAGAACAATAAGAGTTGTACTATTCAACCCATATGTTGGTATTAGGGGATTCATATATTTCTTAGCCCAAAAGTGAATATAATGGGCTTATAAAGATTTAGCCTCTAGTAATAAAATTCTGAAATCCAAGATCTCAACTAGAAGATATACAAATTATTATTTATTTTATTTTGAAATTAATATTAATTTGGAAAAGTATTTCACTTGTTGATTATGAAGGAAATATCTTCTTTTTTATTTCCTTCAAGTTTATAGTTTACTAAGAAGACTCTTATTCCTTCCTAGGAACAGGTTCTTCTAACAAACTGTCAACAAAATGAAAATATAGATTCTTATGGGAGATTTTTTTTCTTGGATTAAATGACAGTAGTAATTGAAATAAATTAAATATATCTGGAGTACTTTAATGATTTCTACTTTCTTTTCTTTTTTCTACTACATTAAATAATGTCTTTTTTTTCATTTGTAGGGTATGTTTGAGCCATACCTTAAAAGTTTCTATGTTCGATCAAATGACCCTACACATGTCAAGTTGTTAAAGGTTAGTAAATCTTCATTGGCATCTTCCTTTGTTAAAGAATGAATTGTATTACACTGCAGACCTGATATAACACAGATTCTCTTGTTGAATAGTATAAATACTATAATAATACTATATAGTATAAAAGTTGATGGAACATTCTAGGCCTCAGTAGATGCAACTAGTTCACATTCTAATATATGCAACTGTCTTGATGTATTTTCTCTACAATTTTCTGAACTCACATCAGATTATTTCTTAGTTGTTGTGTCCATTTAAATTATGTTGTATTATTGTCTACAAGTAATCATTATTATGAAAAAATGATTTTATTAATCTAAGAATTTGTAAAAAATGAAATAGTAATTCTATTTCTTCCAACCATCTTATGTGAGCAAACCAAACAGTCAAATCATTGTATTCCATACTTACAGTTACATAGAT
Organism: Xipholeptos notoides; assembly: GCA_036873565.1. Classification (NCBI taxonomy): domain Eukaryota; kingdom Metazoa; phylum Mollusca; class Cephalopoda; family Idiosepiidae; genus Xipholeptos; species Xipholeptos notoides. The sequence continues at coordinate 1,013 of JAYKTE010608177.1, read as the reverse complement.
ATTACTAGATCAAATTTCAATAAATGCACTTAAGCTGATTTCCTTTTGTTGTTCCTAAAAACCTGTTCTTGAAGCAACTTCCTCCATTAGGAAAATTTGGTAGTTTTTGATAGAGATATGTTTTTAAAATTATTACTTATTCCATAGGAGATTTTTGCATACTGATTTATACTTAAATAAAAATTTAAAAAATGCTCACATAAGATGTTTTTTCTTCAACATAATTTGAATAGTACACTTGTTTAAATTGCCAAAACATATCTTATTGAAAACATTTTAAAAACTTAACCAGGTCGATGTAAGTTACATTATAATTAGAATATGTTTCTATAAATTAGAAAATAATTTAAAGAAAATAAAAGCAATGGATTTTCCCATGGCCTCAGTTACTAAGTTAAAATATTAATGAGTCATAGATACAGCATAAGTTTGCTGAATTTAAAATTTTGAATTTTATGATGATGTTAATAAAAGTAATAATAATTATATCAGTGATGTAATATCTTAAAATTTATGTATTAATTCCAAAAACATATTGTTTAATTAATTTTGGAAGAGTTAATTATAAAATTGAAAATAGAGTAAAGTCTTGAATGGGTGTGTGTACAAGAGAAAATAGACATTTTTTAATTTTGCTATGTTTTATTTGCCGAAGTTTTTTTTTTGGTGTAACTATCACTCAACTAACTAGATATCTAAAAAAAAATCCTGACAAGCATAGTAATATCATTTCGTATTTTGAAAAATATCAATTAAAAAAAATTGGTCATCATTGATATTATACATACCAATTTCATTCTTAATGTTTTACCTTTTAGTTGGAAATTCTTACAAGTCTTGCCACAGAAACAAATATTTCAACTATTCTACGGGAATTCCAGGTAAATTTTCCCCTTTTTTCGGGTTTATCTTTCTTATTTTAAATAAAAATTTGGCAGAATGTTTTTGTATCATCGTTTGTTTTAGAAAGATCAAAAGGTAGACTAAAACTTTGAAGTCATTGTTTGATAATT
>JAYKTE010607066.1:0-18150 GCA_036873565.1 Xipholeptos notoides | reverse complement strand
GATAGATAGATAGATATATAGATAGATAGATAGATAGATAGATAGATAGATAGAGAGAGAGAGAGAGACGGTTGATTGGCATGCATGTTACATTCTGTCAGCTCCTGCATCCTGTCTCGCCCCCAGCCGCTCGACTTAGTCTTGCCACTGGACCCGGCGCCTCCGAAAGAGAGAGTGAGGCTGATCCTGCACAAGTCTTCCTCACTTTAATCAAGTTTCAGCGGAAGTCATGACATATGTCATGAAGAGATGTCATTGGTCATCCTCGAGAACGAGGGACGAACTATTATTATATATATATATATATATATATATACGAGGGTAAATCAAAAAGTTTTGAGATATATTGAACAGAAACTTTATTTATGGAAGTTACAAAATTATTTTTCTACATAAGATCCACCTAACTCAATATACTTCTGCAAGCAATACTTCCATCGAGACATTCCTTATTGATAAAATGTTGTTGCTCTATTTTCACTCAGATTGAGTTTATGTCATTTGTCTTAGAACTTCTTCATTTACCCTTATACGTTATCTCTGTCTATGTATATCTCTCTCTATTTCTTTCTGTTTTTGCCTCTTTTTGTCTCGTCCTCTTTCATACCCCCACACACAAAAATAGATGTCTTAATACTTATTTGAAAACTTTATAATGCCAACTTCAGAAACAAAAATTAATTTTAAAATTACATCTTCCAAAATGTATTTCTTTTTTTAATATCAACTTTATTTCTTAAAATTGAGCAACTTTAAGTAAAGACTAGGGTAATATTAATCACTTGAGAACAGACAAAACTAGTTTTATCTGGTCACTTGGAGTATATTCCTCATTTTTATAATCATACAAAGTCCCTCACTTACATTAAAGTAATATCATGTCAACAATGCTTAGAAAACCCCAGTGGATATGCTGAATAAGTAGAAAATGATGCGCGAAATACGGTAATTGGTATTCGTAAATGGTCACCAAGTACTGACTAGGGTCTATGTTGGTTAACTTCAGAGATCTGATGGGAACCGGCGTCTCTAACGTGACTTAACAGTTATATTGTTATATTATATCCATGAATATTTATTGTTATAACCTGATAGTTTTGTTTTGCGTAGGAAAAGTTTTGTATACAAGTGCTACAGCTAGTGTAAGTTTAAGATTGATCACCCTCACACACAGACACACACACATATATATATATATATATTAAAAAATTTATATTTATGAAAAAGATGCATAAAATGAAAACAAAAAGGGGAATAATCATTTTTTAAGAAATGATGGCGCTTTAAACGTTTCGCTTAGTGAAAACCATTTTCAAGGCTTAAAATAAAATATATGGATCGAAAAATATCTAAGTTGATCTTACTTCAGATAGAAAATTCTATTTTAAACACACACACACAAAGATATATCTATTTATATATGTGTGTGCGTGCGTGCGTGCACGCGCGCGTGTAGTCATAATCTGGTTATTTTGTGTAAGTTTAAGATTGATTACCAAGGAGAAAAGATCACTGATATTGCCGAACAGCCTCCATGTCTCATTGACTTCCTATTCATGCTAATCACCGTTGGATCTAGGGGTATAACGGATAATCTGGTGGCTGAATGTGTGTGTGTGTTTAAATTACATTTACAATGATCTCTTACACTTGGCTTGCCAAAAGATATAACAAGCCAGCAGATTTACACATTATCACTAAGACCAACGAGACTGATATACCGTAAATCACAAACAAACAAACAAATTAGGACCAACACTCGGAAAAACACATTGACTTTACCGACAATGAGGAAAAATGTATAAGTCTCTTAAATGTCCCAAAATCTTTTTCATAATTATATGAAAAACAACGATCCGGTCAAATTACGTTAGTGAAACTGGTTCGCAACAGGTAACCAAAGTTAAGCAAAGTAAAACCTGTTCAGTACTAAGATGGGTGACCATAGTTGTCTGGTCAAATCACCTTAGAGATATCGGTTCCCGTCAGATCACCGAAGTTAAGCAACGTAGAGCCTGTTCAGTACTAAGATGGTTGACCATTTAGGAACACCAGGTGCCGCACCAAGCCGGTCAGCGGTTCGGGGTATGGCCAGTCGAATCCATTAAGCATTCAAACTGAACAAAATGCATCCTCTCCCACCCGCTACCCACTCCTACGCAGCCACTCCCTCACAAAGACTGACCAAGCGAGCTAAAAACGTATTCGATTAGTTACTTCTTTGGGTAAGGATTTGGTGGTCAGAATAATCTGAGATTATCTATAGATAACAGGAAGACTGATCAAAGCCCGAGCGGGTGAAGAGAGGTCTTCCTGCTCAACAACAACAACATTATAATTATAATAAAAACTATTACCTTTAAAAATAAATTTTTTGATTAGTTAAAAAATATTTCTAATTTTTATGACATTTCAAAAAAAAGAGATACCACCCCCTCCCACTAACGATACATTCATTCCATCCACCTGCAACAAGCAATATCAGGTACTGTAACTAGGCTGGTCGGTGATTCGTGGCAAGGTCAGTTGAATGCATTAAGCATTCGAACTGAGAGACCTTCTGTCTTTTCCCACCCGAGCATGCTAGCTAAAAAGTCTTCGATTAGCGTTACCCCCGAGGTTGAGGACTAGGAGTCTCAGAATACTCTGAAATTGCAAAAACTCTGACAACAGGAAGATTGATCCAAGACCGAACGGATGAGGAGAGGTTTTCCTGCTCAACAACAACAAGTCTTGGGTTAAAGAAATGGTTATATTTTGTAATAATTTCCGTCATGTGTTTAGATCTTTTTAGCTTCTTTTCTTTTCAGTGTCTTTCTCTTTTCAATACAACACACAATGACTACAAAACATTTTTTTGTGTTTGAATCAAAAGTTTCTGAACTGAAGAAAAGTCAAAGATTGTATTAAATTATCTGTTGTGTTTAATTAGAAATATGTTTGAATAATTCATATCAGGAAAATTAAAGAAAAGAGGACATGAAATAATCTGAACAAAAAACCATAAGATGGCAAAAAACCCTCAAGAATTCTAAGCATTCGTTCTGTAAAGGTAATGAATTAAAAACTTTAAAAAAATTAATTAATGAATATATGAAGCTTTTTGTTCTGTGTATCTTGGTGTTGTGCTAATTAAGGTATGCACATTTTCATTTAATTAAACACACACATACATCAAAATTTCAAATATTCAACATGACTACAAATTAATTAGAATACTGCTTGTTACTTTGATTGTTAGGATTTTTGTTTTTATTTTACGGTATATCAAACTTTTAGATCATTTAATGCCGAGAATAATGATTTTTTTATAAACATTCTTCTATTCCACACTTATTATTTTCAATAACACAAAATGAACTATTTAACCCATAGGTGGAGGGATTGTGGGGATTCACACCTTTCCCAATGATGTTTGTCCAAATATGAACGCAAACGGAACGACTGGTCTTTGAACTGGCATATCACGATTCCAAAGTGTGACTGCCTATCCACTGCCCGATGTGGACTTCCCGGATTGTTAGGTAGGGCGAAGAAAAAGTATAGAAATATTCTTTCTTTTTTTGTTTTTTTCTTACATTTACGAGGAATAAGAAATACAAGGGTCGTTCCAAAAGTAGTACCTCCTATTTTTTTTTTTTCCGCCTGGTCATGATCGGTCCAGTGGTTTAGGTTGTAGTAGAATATACATAGGCTATTTATTACCCTTGACCTTAGAAAAAGATGTCCACAATTCCTAGGTGGGAAAGCATAACCATGTCAGTTTTGGTCATGATTGGTGAAGTGGTTGGGCTTTAGGAGAATAGACATAGGCTATAACCCTTGACTTAGACCTTGACCTTGAAAATGATGTTTACAAATAGGTGGGGGAGCATCATGATGACAGATTTGTTCATGATCATTCCAGTGGTTTGGGTTATAGGCGTGGATATATACGTAGGATATGACCTTTGAACTTAAGCCTTGAAAAATGTTGTGCATCATCCATAGGCCGTTTTTAATACTTTTATTACTATATTAGTCTATAACTCTTTTTCTCTCTGTATTTCCATTTGCTTACTCTGCCACACGCATTGCCCTAGAGTTGGCACCCTTCATTCATTACATGTCTGAATAATTAAAAAAATTGATTTTTTTCAAATAAAAACTTTTAAATATCTTTTTAAGTGTAGATTTTTTTTAATTCTATAAAAAAGAAAAGTTTTTACAGTTAACAAAGGAACATGTTTCATATAGGTTTCATTAACAAATATTCCGTACATAACGAGAAAAGTAGAAATAAAAGCTGAGATATCCATTTATGTTCTCGCTATGCGAAAAGCGTCTTTAGATCGTTAGAAAGTTATTCATTTATTATTTTTTTTATATCTTATTTATTATTAGTAGAAACATTTTGTGTCCTGGTGCTCTCGTGCGAGGACAATTCAGTACTAACAATATAATACACACACACGCACAATTCTGCAAGAAATATTATTGGTATCGAATATATATCTGACCTTGGTACATAGGTTTAATGAGAAATTACTAAATATACGCAAATTAGATAACACTTCTGAATAAAATATTAAGAATATTGCACTGACAGGTAAAAGGTCCAAGTAAAATCTTATTTATATTGAATTTATTAGGCCTAGATGAAAAGTCTAATTAAAAGTTAATTTAGTTCATTCTAAGTATGTCACTTAAGACGTCAAATGATTTTAAATTGAATAAATTTCTGTAGTTTTCGGGTTTTATTCACCTCGATAGAAGTTACTTTTGCAATATACCAAGAATATAACCTAATCTAAAGTTATATGTAAATGGAACTTTATTCGTTGTCTGTGTTTGTGTGTGTGTGTGTGTGCGTAAGTTGGTTCCCAATGGATTCCGAAATAGCTGCGCTGATTTTTCTGAAAATTTACAGTTATACTTCATGAAAGTTCTTAGATAGTTGTTGTTTTGGAATACCCCCGATAAGTATCGAAAGTCGAAAAAAACAGCTTTTGAATGAAACGGTCGAATTTAAATGGAATTTTACACCCTCTTACAGTTTATCATTGAAATAATTGTTCAAAAGTTTCATGACTTCCCGACCCCTACGCGATCAAAAAATCTTGGGGCCAATTTTTTGTCTAGAGACTTGAAATTTTTTGTATGAAGTACAAATGTGGAACAAATTCGACTAAGTTTTCACTCGGAGAAATAGCCACTCAAGGGTCAAACCCAACCCCAAGCAAGGCCTGGTGACATTAAAAATACAGCTGCCAATTAGAACTTGATCAGATGATTAAATATTCCAATAATTATATTTTATAATTAAAAAGAAAATATTTTTTAATCGGAAACACCATTTAAATTATGAACAAAGAGGCTGCTTGTTTTCCTTTTGCCAGAAATTACGAGCTACATATGCCCGGGTTTTGGTATCTGTGTTAATTTGTTCTCCAGATGAGTCTGACATTCGCAGCTAAAAAGCTCCGTTAGCCCAGAGCAACTGAAACTGATTGAAATGGTTCCACTGGAATTCGAACTCACATATTACGATTCCAAAAGTTCCAATATTTAACCATTGGCTAACTTCAATTGCTTTTATACTTTTTTTCTGAAAACCCCTAAGCAAATACAGGCAGATCTTTTCACTGATCACCACGAAAGACATTAAATTCTGGAGGCATATTTCGACATTATGTATATTGATAAATTTGATTATCTGTTAAAATGTCCTGCAATGCCGCAATTTCAATATAATTTACAGTTTCTCATTTCTCTGATCACATCGAAATAAATATAGTTTATATATAAAGATATTAAATTCTGGAGACATGATTCGACTGGCGCACTCATACTTGATGGAAACTAAAATGGTACCTATATCTACACTGAAACTATCAGATAACAGCAAAACACATACTAATAGAATGCAAAAAATACAAAAACCGAGATAAATTCAAAGCAACAAATATCAGCAAATTATTCAAAAAATCAAAACCTCAATAAGTTATACAATATTTAAAAGAAACAAAACTGTTCAAACTTCTCTAGATTAAACATACAAAATAAAAATAACCAACAAATGAATAACTACTAAACCAACTATTTAACAGAAACATAAAGCAGAACCAAACAAATCAACAAACAAACAAAATACAAAACTGGCATTAAATGACCCAAAAGTGGTTGATATGTCGTAAAACCCAAAACGGCATATCAATTTTTAGGCAATTTTTTTTCCTTACCCGTAGTTATTTTAATAACACAATAATAATAATAATAATAATAATAACATTATTCGATCCAAAGATGGGGGAATGTAGGGATTAGTTCAATATGAATGCAAACGACTAGGATGCGAACTCGTGCATTCTGATTCCGAAATCTGACTGACTATCCACTACCCCAGGTGGACTTTCCAATGAGGTTACTAAGCAACAGGAGGATGTTAAAAGTCTACAACAGAGACTGCATACATGAAATAGAGAAGTCAATCTAATTGGCAGACACTAAGAAAGAAAAGGTTTCCCTGTTTTGTTAAAGTGTTCATTCCACCGTTGCGTCTGTCCACCTCAATAAACTATAAAGAATGTTTTGCAAAATTTGTGTTTGTCCCTTTTCATTCAACATAGCAAGAAAACACAACATGAACGATGCCGTCGTTACAAAAGTGGATACGTATTTTATTAATAAACTAATATTTTCTCTATATTGTTGCGCCCAAAATGGCAGAGAGAATTCTAAAAATCAATTTTGTTATGAAAGTTATTTTGAAGCTTTCAACGTTCTATATTTCGGAGAAATTTTCCCCTACGGGTCCCACAATAGTATTTAGTTATCTGAGAAAAAGGAGTGTCTTTTATCTAAAATACATTGGTGAATATTGGAAAAGGTTCTTCCGGCAAATTTAATACGGATTTTTCTGATTAACTATTCTTAAAATGAAATCCAACATTTCTATAGACAACCATATACTTAGATGATCAATATATATATATATGTGTGTGTGTGTGTGTGTGTGTGTGTGGTCATATAAAAGGGTAATCAAAAAGTTCTGAGATATAATGAAGAAAAACTATATTTATGGTAGCTGCAAAATTATTCTTCTACATAAGATCCACCTAACTCAATACACTTCTGCAAGCGATGTTTCTATTGAGAAGTTCCTGTTTGAAAAAAAATGTTGTTGCTCTATTTTCACTCAGATTGAGTTTATGCCATTTGTCTTAGAAGTCTTTGATCTACTCTCGTGTATATATATATATATACTTGGTCGATCACCAAACCAAGTTAGGCACAAGGCCAGTTTTTACGTACTCATTACATTCCTGGACTTTTGTTAATTAGATTTGCTCTTCACCTGGGTTGACAGGCCTTATCTACCCGGATTTGAGTAAACAGTGTTATCTGTAAACCTAGATGAGATACTCTCCCGAGTTAACGAGCCTCATCTGCCCGAGGCAGCTGAAAGTGAAGGAATTTGACTGGGATTTGACACCGTATATTACTATTCCAGAATCCAAACTTTACCATAGGCAACACATTTTTTTTAAGTTATGTATGAGATAAAACTAGTCGAGCTCCAAACCAAGTGAGGCACCAAGCCGTTTTAACGCACTCATTACATTCGCGGACTTTTGTGAATCGGTGTTGTCTTTCACTTAGATGAGTTACTCTCATAGAGTTGACGGGCCTTATCTCCCTGGGTTTTTGGAATCAATGTTACTTTTTACCTAAATGAGTTACTCCACTGAGTTAATGAGCCTCAACTACCCGTAACAGGTGAAAGTGAAAGCAGAGTTTTTGGTTGGGATATGAACTCGGACAACACGATTATACAGTCAAAGTTTTTCCACTCCTCTACCTTTTCCGTCTTATTATATATATATATATATATATATACATATATATATAGCTTTAAACGTGAAATTATCTTAGTGGATGGGTGGGGGTGGGGGTGCGCACGTGTGTGTATGTGTTCTGTTGTTTTTATTTTATTCAAAAAATTTTCAAAGATTTTTATCAAATGTGTTTTATTTTAGATAGTAAATTTCCCCATGTATAACACCGTCACACTTTTAATGTCGCCACTTAGTAAAAAAAAAAAAATTGATAAAAAGTGAAGTTACCGTCGAATTCTTTTTTAGATGCAAGAAGTGCTTTTTTTTTTTCATAACTATTACAAAATTTTAAGATACTTATATTCATTTGGTTCAGTGGATAGTCAGTCGGGCTTCGGAATCGTGATACGCGTGTTCGAATCCCAGTCGTTTTAGAATTGTTCCAGTATGAAATGGTTTTTGCATGTCAAACAAGTCAGCATTCATCGCCTAATCAAAAATAGTGTTTCTGATTAGTTTGTTTAATTTTACGGCATATCAATATTTTTAGGTCATCTAATACCCGAGAACAATCATTTTTGGTAAACGTACTTTTTGTCCACGCGTAATTTTATAATAACACAATATGCACTATTTAAGCCATAGCTGAAAGGAATGCAGTGATTTATACCTTTCCCAAGAATATTATTCCAAATGTGAACGCAAACGGAAGAACTGTGATTTGAACTCGCGTGTTACCATTTCGAAGACCGATTTTCTATCCACTGTCTCAAGTGGACTTCCCCTTCTGATTAGTAATGCTTCACTTCTCTTTGAAAACAAATTAACTTGGACTTTCCAAATTTGAATTGTTTTCTTTACACAAGAGCTTCAAATTAAATCACTGACGAATGAATTTTAACGCTAACAATAGATCGAATGAATAATAAAAAATAAACACGACACGAAAAAAAAGATAAATTTAAAAAAACTATCAAATTCTTCTGATGTCCACAATTTTATTAGCCTTGATAATTTTAGCTGCAACATTATTATGTTCTCTATTATTCTTAAATGTGGATTGTAGGAAGCATTTCTCTATTTTAATTATGATTTCTATTTAATTAATCATAACTACCTGATGTTTGAAAAATGACCTGTACGAGATTTGCAGTTTTTAGAAAGAAAACTAATATTAGAAAATGAAACAAGTTATTTTCGAAAATTTCTTCGTTATAAAACGATTTTGAAAAATTCTAAATTAAATCAATAATACATAGTTGTTATGATAACATTACTAAAACAATTACCGTTAATAATTATTATATGTCTAAATTTAACATTATCATGATTTTAGAAATATAACAGTTTTGTATTTGATAAATCGAATATAATAGACCACTAAAATTTAAATGCAGTGTGAATATCGACCAGGAGATACATATCTCACACCAAAAAAAATTATAATAAACTCATTTATGCAAATTGCCAAATATCTAATTCAGAATATTTTCAACAGTTGATGTTTCATTTTTTTATAATGTCAAAAAGAATACTGTGCCGAAAGTTGTGTATATACATATTAAATACTCATACTAAGACTGAATTAGATCAGAATCTTCAACGATTTTATATAATTTGTATATTTTGAATAAAAAAAGTACTGAAAAATCCTTGATTTAGCCAAATTTGGCCTAAAACATAAAAATTAATAATAAACTTAAAAATACCAATTATTTAATGAATTTTATAATTTTCAATTCTTTAAATCTCAGTTTTAATTTTATGGATACATGTTTCTTGTGTCACCGATATCATGACTAAAATTGCAAATTATGATGTCTTTAAATTCGATTCGTCAAATAAATGGATCCGTATTATACATGTTCAAATTCCAGTCAAAACCATTGCATTCACTTTTAGCTGTCTTGGGCAAATGAGGCTCACTAACTCGGGAAAGGATCTCATCTAGGTGTAAGGATAACACCGATTCCCAAACCCGGTTGGATGAGATTCATCAACTCAACAAGAGTGACTCCTCTAGGTAAAGGCAACACTGATTACAAAATCCCAGTGATATAATGAGCACGTAAAACTAACCTTGTGCGTGACTTGGGTTTGTGTTCGACTGAGAAGATATATCCTCAAATAAATTAAAAATTCTGGAAAAAAAATAATACGTGGGATAATTTCTGATGTTATTTTGCAAATTTCGTCGGATTATTTTTTTTATAGTTTCAAAATCGACCTACCCTAATAAACATATATGGAAATATTCTACGATATAAGCAATGAAAATTACTAAACTGAAAAATTATGACACAAACGTTTATATAGTAAGAGATAACTTATGGTTAGATTTAATATTAAATAGCTTCTATGTTTTTTTAGGGAGAATATAATCCTGAAATCGATCTAACATTTAGCATAAGACGAAGTCAGTGATTGCCTGCTTTATGTTTTGCTCCAGGCAAAGTTGTCCAACAGTTTTAAAAATACCAAAATCGCTAAATATTATTCATAGCCAAAGACGAATAAAGTAAATATAATTTTTCAAGAAAATCTGGGATATGTATATATATTTTGTTGTTTTTCTACAGTACATTCAATCTATTTTTGTGGGGCGGAGTGGTGATCTATGAATAGTAACATCTTTTGAAGTCTTAACCTTAAGCAGTAATCAGTGAGAAACAGACAAAAAAAAATGTCTCCCTATCTCTATATCTCTCACATCCTCTTTCTGTCTTATAAAACATATGATATATATTACATGTATATATTTTTAAACAATTATACAATATGTATATATAACATATAAATATCTAACACGTATATTATGTGTGTGTGTGTGTGTGTGTGTGTGTGTGTGTGTGTGTGAGTGTGTGTTTATGTTTATGTGTGTCCGTGCTTGTGTAACGAAAATAAACATTTGAAAAAACATGTTTTTGCAAATATTTATTTTTATTAGAGAATTGATTTTTTTCCACCTACGAATAAATAATTAATTTTTTTAGTAGAAATTGGTTTTACAGACAAATAAAAGGTGCATAATTCCTTTAAGTTCAAGTAAGAGTAATGGTTAATAGAAATAATTGATACCTTCTGTAACAAATCGAGAATAACACTTAATTAGCGTAATTAGGAAAGGGATTGGTTTTATTTCATAGAAAATGCAAACCAATAATGAACCCCCTACCCCGCCCCAAAATAATAGATTTTGTACTATAAGTCAAATTTCGAGTTTCGTAAGATTGTATTAAACCAAGTCGAGAGTGGATCTTTATATTCGGGTTACAGTTCATGCAAAGCATCAATTCCAATAAAAAAAAGTTAATGCATGCAGAAATGTTACAGTTCTTCCCGTAGATAACGGGATCATTTATATACGAATCACCAAACAAAAGAGTTTTTTAGATTATAATGATGAAACCTGTTTTTTATTTTCGATTATTTCAAACGGTTTTGTCTATAGGTTTAACATTAACATTTCATTTTGGGATACCATAAATGTAAAGTCTGTTCGGATATGACTAGCATGCATAAAAAAGTATTAAACTCATGAAGAGATACACAGTTGTACAAAGACCAAAATTCAGGATAGTATGGTCTTCGTAAGAATAAGATTAGGACTGAGTCGATTGCAAATTTTCTACTGCCTTGCTATATAATAATGGAACATGGTTCAATTTCCAACTCTGTATAGTATATTTTGTTCGTGGAAGGTTAATGAAGTGTTGCTGAATATATCTGTTGATTGCCTACTTTGTATAAAGTAATGAGGAGAACGGGCGGTTTCCGTCATTAAATGCTCTCTTTTATTTCAATCGAAAAAGACTCGCAAAGAAATGAAAATTAAGTCCTGGCAAAAATGTCAGGGCCGTTTTATGTCACGTGAAAGTGACAACCGAACGCGTGATGACATAACATTCTAAAAACTACCAAAAGTTTGGATTTTTTTCGATTCCTTCGATTTAGAATAAATATAAGTGGCATTAATAAAGTAAACAAATCAGAAGATAGACGAGAGCCCAAAGTGAATTGACATCAGTCCGCACAGATAAATCCGACAGTCTGTCACCAAGCTGAAAATTCACTGTCGAGAGATGAGACATATCTGCTTACTACAAGTGACACTTTACAACGAGCGCTGTGTAAAAGAAAAGGTGTACCTTTCTGTGCACTGAATTAATTATTGATAATTAATTTGATTAGCCCAACATGAATTTATGGTCCTATATTACAGTGGCCCCATGGTAAATATAGTGGTTTGTTTCTGTTGTGGTCCGAAAGGCTCAACTAGGGAAGACTCGAACACAAAGATTGGTTAAATGAGGACAGAATAAAGAGAGATATTGAGAATGATAGTACTTAATGCCAACATGACGTATTACGGTTGCGTTGTGGCCAGGAGAGCCACTAAGGAAGACTCAAACATGGATATTGATTCGATAAGTATTGCACTAAAGTAATATAATGACTTTCCGTCATTAAATTGCGGCTTCTCAAGAACATTCTAACGTATGAAGCTGTCAAGTTATTCAGCACGAAAGGTCTGCTGATCAAGATATCACGTGTGACGGGCAACTTTCAGAAAGATGAATGCATGATAACAACATAAATCACGCGTGCATTTAAGCGTATATCACACATGACATGGAACATTCTAATTAAAGAATGTTCGATTTCTTTCCGTCAAATTATTATATACAGAAAATCCATTAGCGATATTTTGAGGGGTTTGAAAACAAATATCAGTGGAGCGCTCGTGACATAGGTTCCATAGTTAGTTGAAAAGCCTGTCAACTGGCCGATACCCCAAAAACATTGACATGCAGTCACACAGAAAAAGAGATAGAGAGAAGAATTCTATAGGAGTCTCGCTGAAAAATGCGTAGGTAGTTGGTGATAAAGAAAGCAGTCATTTAATAACGACGACAAGAGAAAGCAAGAGGAAACGCTATAAAGCCGAACTTTTATGACAGCAAAACTGCTGTATGTCCCCGAAATAAAACCACAACTTTTCTCCCTAAAAATTCGATTTCCAATGTTTTCTTTCTGTGAGTTCTATGTGAGGCAACACAACGAATATTTTGGTCCCATTATACAACACTAATAAAGGAGATAGAATACAGAGAGAAATGGTCACAGTCGAAAGGGCCACTAAAGAAGACTTAGACACAGATATTGCTTAAATAAGTATTGTATTAACGAAGAAGACAGAATACAGAGAGAAAACGGCTGTTTCGTGGTTTGGCAAAGTCACTAGGGAAGACTCGGATATTGATAAGACAAGAATTGTATGAACAAAAAAGATTGAATACAAAGAGAAATGGAGAGTGATAGTACATAATGCCAACATGGCGTACTACATCTGAGACTTCGAGGGTGGTACTTCTCGTTACATATACAGTTTGGAAGAGTTCATGTATGGGTATGAGGGAGTTCTCACAGTGTGAGGTGAAATATAAAACATACAAACACAACACGCAAAAATACTGTTTTGAGTTCCGTGGTCTTTTATTCAATTCGGTTAACATTGAAACATCAACCATAGAGTTCCAACTGCAACCTTGAGGTGCTATTATTTGGGAAGCCTGACGACATTGTCTTCCAGGTTGTTCACACGCAGAACTTAACCGAAGCTGTCACAGCATTCGGTGGGAAAGCGGTGAATTAATACTTCTTCTGTAAACAGTCTACAGAGATCTTGGCTCCTCTTATCTTGCTCCAGCTGGCTAAGTACGGAAACCTACGTTTTTCGCATACCACTGGTATGAGTACCCCGTTAAGCCATCAGTTTTAAAATATGGTAATTCTAACTGTTCTATTATGCAAATTATTAGTCAGCCTCGATTTCCCAGAAAAACACACTTATGCCAGTTTTCTGTGAAATAAAATATTTAGGTTGGAATATGACCTTTTCTTTCAAAATAGCTGTGGGTAGCAGTGGGCAAACGAGTAACAGTGAAAGTGTAAATCCACGGTCAAAATAAAAAACAAATTTACATTATTGGTGATTGTTATAGCCATTTGTTCTGCTCCTAGTCTTTGACTGAATATATCTTTAGTTGGTAGATTTACGTGAGTTGTTCCAAGAGTAAAGCCTGGTATTTATATTCCACCCGAATGGATCAAAGGGGATTGCAAATTGCATGGTTATGATAACTGAATTTATGCATTCATAAACCTGAAAGTTTCGTCTCTCTGTTGCAGATATTGATGGTGTGAAACTAAGAAAGCAATACGCGTCATGGACGCCCGTCAGAAGCATAGATGCCTATTTGAATTCTTTCATTAAGAAAAAAAGAACCGATCAAACTTCACCGGTGCCTTTTAAAGGTTTACGAAACGGATGCATTTTATGTCAGCACTTTTAGGAAATGGGTTCGTCAATTTCAGAATGGCGACATAGATTGGAGTGACAAAGCGTACTCTGGACTCAAAAATAGACCACCTCGTTCAAGGCTGTGAAAAGTGCATTTGGAATCGTGGTAACAATGTAAAAAGCACAAAATGTTGCTCGTTCTAATAGTAACACTCCCGTCATCGTATTTTTTTCATCTTTTAAAATAACTTTAAAAGATAGGAGGCATTACTTTGGAACGACCCTTGTATTTCGCTATTTCCAATAAGTATGATTATTCATTGGAATCGCAAGTTTTGTTTATCTTTTAATACACACCAATGGAATCCAGTCTTTTTGTACAATATGAGATGATTCAGCCCTTTCTGGTAATTGTTCAAAATTTAACATCTGGGGAGAAAAATATCTTCTCTTTGCTTTTCATAGCCAGCTCTTTTTAAGTGGCTATATAAATGCTAATTGACAGCTACTGTTATTCCAGTAGGGATCTAACAAAAATATTCATGAAGCTTGAACTTCATGCTGTCATCTTGGTTGTGTTTTCTGCTTACTGTATTCGGTATCTAATAAAGAACATTTTGATTCGATTATTTCAAAACATCAATTAGCGTTTTAGGCCACGTTGACCCGGAATAGAAAACCACATTTAATAGCGGGTTTTTGGAATCAGTGTCATCCTTACACCTAAACGAGTTACTCTCCCGAGTTTACGAGCCTCATCTGCCCGAGACAGCTGAAAGCGAACAATGTTTTTTACTGGGATTTGAACTCGCATTATACGACTCCAGATTCCAAGCTTTTCTAGCTTCGCCGCCTCATATATCGAATATATCTATCAAGATTTTGCATACTAAAATGGCTTTATCAAATAGAATAATTTGTTTTTAGATATTTTTTATGTTCTGAATCTTTTTGTATTCTAAAAAGATATTAGTTTTGTTGCGGTATTTTTGGTTTAATCCCTAATGTGGTATAATCGCAAATATTAGAGCGATCTATAATATACTAAGGGAGGTACAACATGAGCCAATTACAGAACAGAGAGGACGAAAATCATTTTATCTAATTGGCTTAAAACCCACAAATTATTACTTGCTATCAGCCCTCCATACTGGAAAGACATAACTCTATTTCACTATAAGTGGACTATTATTATTATCGTTGGTATTATTATTATAATTACTGTTAATTATAATATTATTATACATTATTATATATTATTATTATTATAATTACTGTTAATTATAATATATTAACTACTATATATTATTATATATTATTATTATAATTACTGTTAATTATTATATATTAACTAGTAGAAATATTAATTCGATTTGTTACCATTTGGATTAATTTCAATTTTCCTTGTCTGTATTATAAAAGGCAATTTTAATTTTTATAATATCTTAGAATAAGTACCACTTTTATCTGAAATAAAATCTCCCTTTTAACAATATATTTAAAATATTTTTTATACCTTAAAATTTTGTATGCTTGTTTATTTTATTATTCTGTTATTTACTTTGACACTTTATTCTTTTTTATCGCGAGACGATCTTGGTGTTTGGTACGATTTTTTTTATTAGGTATATTCCTTTGTTGCTTTATCTCCCAACGCACAGAAAGGTATCTTCCTTATCACAATAATCTATGTATATACTTCAATTTATTTAAACCGTTTTTCTTCCTGTTCATTCAGTTACCCATTCAATATTTATTTTAACCATTCATCTAGGCATTATTATCATAGGACGATCACTATGATTTATTTTATTTTATTTGGGAGGGGCAAATTTGCTTAAGAAAATCCTTTTTTTCTTCTACGTAATGACAGAATGCCCTTTTGCATCTCGTTATAACAACGTAGCAAGTATAGATTAAGATACATGCTAGGACCTGATCAACCCTGGCTGAGCCAACCTAGAGGTTTCTTTTACGGCATATCAACATTTTAGGTCATTTTATGCTAAACACAATTATTTTTTTATAAACCTTCTTTTTTGTTCATGTGTATTTTTTTAATAACACAATATGCACTTTTTAATCCCAAGCTGGAGGGAATTTTGGGATTAATACCTTTCCCAATTGTATTATTCCAACCTACAGAGACAATATGAGGTGTTGAGAGTAACAACACGACAAGCTCTGGACGAAAGATTTACGACACCATAAAATATCTGATTTATTAATAACAAAACACAACTACTTTTGCTTTACCATCTTAAATTAATGATTAGGGCTATTTCAAATTTATAGAAATGTTAATTATGATGTATGTTAAATTTTGATATTAAATACAATACTTAATGTGCCCACCTCTATTTTTAAGAACAAGTTTTATTCACGTTGGTATATACTCAATTAGTGATTTTAAACATTCAGATCTAATAGAAGTAGAACAGCTTAAAAATATCTGAATGTACACGTATGTACTGTTACATGGTGTTACAAAACATATGGCCAGAGCCGTAGACTCAATTAGTGGTTTTAAACAGATCATCTAGAAGTCCCAAATCTTTGTAAGACAGCTTCAAGCTCAATCATTGTTGTTGAAGAAGCTTCAAAAATATCTGAAACTATATACTTTTAATAGTGTCTCCGAACTTTCGACCAGAGCTTTATATTTCCTAAAAACAAAAACAAGTTAACAGTACGAGGCTTCTTGAAAGTGGTTTAGGTTGAGTTTTGATAGCATACCAACCATGGGGGGGGTCAACTTGGGACAGTAGATAGGCAGCCTGATCACGGCGCCATAAAAGAACTCTAATCTAGAGAAAAATCAAGTTTTATATGGTTTTGTCTAGGTTTTTCTTAATTTGACATGTGGTAACCAATAGCTATCCCGAGTTTGATTACACCTCCAATAATTAAAGCACATCAAGATATAATAGGTGGAGTTGCCCTACCAGTTTAATCCATTTCAGGAGTGTTGCATTCAGCATAGGGTGATGTGGTGGTCATTGGGGTGACATTTGATCGGACTTCCCCGAGTGACGTTTACTCTAGCTATGCCAATGATTATCGTACTCTCATATTCACATCAATCAGACTTCTATTCTTATCTTTACTCTTATGTTCATATTTTACCTTCTGATCTTCCAGTTCAAGTTATATCCAAAGATATAACTCGAACCCCAAATTCTGTATGTAGCATTTCGCTGAAGATGGTACATAGCGCAGGTTGGCTGGAAGATAGTAAATATAACAATGAAGACGAGAATAGAAGTCTGAATAATTTGAATAGTGATAATTTTATTCTGTGAATTCAACATATTTTTTTGGAAGAGCGGTAACTGTCTCATTTAAACGACGAACCAAGAAAAGATGCGATCTATACCTTTCTTAAGGGGGATCAGCAAAGAAATGAGGCAGAATGAATATATCTTGTTTATTGTTTGTTTGTTTTGTTTTACGGAATATCAAACTTTTACAGGTCATTTAAGGCCGATGACAATCATTTTTGAGGGGGTAAAAATAGAAAGTAGAAAAAAAAGTAGAAATAAAACAGAGCGAGTTAATTTATTTTAATAATATCTTTTTTAATAATTTGAATCAAACGTTTTATGTTTTGAAAAATCTTTGGTCTTCCTATGATGAAGAATACTGTATATGTATATGAGTACGGTAATTAGATGAAAGGCTAGGACTAATAGCAACAGTCTGAAATTAAATCCTTGATTGTAGACCATGAGAAAAATATTTTGATGGCTCTTGGGAATTTAGAATGTTAACGGGTTATCAATGGCTAAAGGGGAAGGCGACAAATCTTACTATCACCCCGAACGGCAAAAAAACATGCTACTCCACTGCGGCCTATCAATCTTTTGCTTTTACAGATAGAAATCAATTAAAGATTCTAGATTTTAAAGCATATCGTAACAGGAATGTGATTTCGTCCATTTATGGCTTGATTTAATTTCATACGAAAAGAACTTCCAATGGCAAATATTGTTTTCTTTGCCCCCCCCCCCCCACACACACACTCTCTTC
>JAYKTE010605956.1:0-18162 GCA_036873565.1 Xipholeptos notoides | reverse complement strand
ATATATATATATATATATATATGTGTGTGTGTGTGTGTGTGTGTGTTTATAATATATTTTAATGTGATAGATATGTCCATGTTATTAGAACACCCTATATTTTTTTAGTAGATCTGTAACACACAGAAGTCGTTATTCCAATTTTTTCACTCTCAAGAGTCTTTTATCTGCTCGTCGCATTTTTATGTTTCCTAACTCTTCGTGCAAAAACAACATACTTCGTATTTTGTACATTGTTTGTGCACATGGAAACATAACCTTACCCTGACATAATGGCGTAATTACATTTTGATTCAAATTTCATATTTGTCATTTCATACCTTGCATCTATCCTTTCCAAAAGTCGTTGAAACAATTACATTTTGCCTTGTCTTTCAAAATTTCGATTCATTCTTGCCTAGTAACATAGTCATTCCCGGGTCCTATACTGTTACACCATGAAAAACTCACTTCTTTCTTCCTCAACAAATGGTTATCCACAAGTGTTTCAACATTCCTGGAGGAAATGCCGAATTAGAAATGGCTCTATCAATACCAACTTAACGAAAACGTACTTTGCGAATTTGAATCAGCTTTTTAAACAAATCGCAAAGCAAAATATTCGTTTTTACCAGAGAAGCAATAGTCACCTGAATAATTTTCTAAACGTTAGGTGCAACAGTAACACCAAAACCATTGGAAACAAAACTGCATTAAACCATTGAGTGGTTTTAGGCTATTCTTGTTGGCCCTGTGTGAACAGCGAAGAAAATGGCGCGAAAATACAGGCGGTAAACTTCACCGACACACAGACACATAGCAGAAAGTGCATTAATAAGACGGCGATATCTACATCAACACAGAGACACGATGTTTACTATTAAACTTGCTGACCAAGCAAACAACGTATTGGGAAAAAGGAGGTAGGCAAAGGCAGGGGGGGAGGAGAGGATAAAAAAGAAGAAAAAGAACTGATAATAGCTGAAACATGGAACTAAAGACGGGAGAAAACACCCAACGTAAAAAAAGAAAGAAAAAAAGGGAGGAAGGAGGAGAGAGGCATGAAGGAGCGAGTGAACGAACGAACGAACGAACGAACAAAAGAAAGAAAGAAAGAAAGAAAGAAAGAAAATAGACAGGGAGGAAAAAGGAATGGTAGGAAGTAAGACAGGGGGATAGTGAAAGAAAAAACGAAAGAGAGAAACACACAAAAAACGAACAAAAGAAAGAAAGAAAAAACGAAAGTAAGAAACGAACCAATAAACAAATACAGAACAAAAGAAGCAAAAAACAAAAGGCAGACAGACAGAAATAAAAGAAATATTGAAAAAACAAAAGAACGAAAGACCGACAAAAGGAATTTCATTTGTTGTAGTTTATTCATTTGTTTATTTTGCCTTTTTTCAAAAGTATCTTAGAATGTAAACAACCCGGTAGATCACATACGAAAATAATGGGTAGTTAATGGGTACATCCCATATTGGAATGTAAAATATCCGGTTGATCAAATAGGAAAATAATGGGTAGTTAAGTTAATTGGTAAATCATATATTGGAATGTAAACAACCCAGTAGATCACATACGAAAATGATGGGTAGTTAATGGGTATATAACATTTTGGAATGTAAAAACCTGTTAGAATACATAGAAAAAAATGGGTAGATCCCATATTGGAATATAAACTACTTGGTAGATCACATTGGAAGAGTGTCGAGTTTCGTTTAAATTCTGGAAACCAAATCTACACATAAAATCTTACTAGTTCCTGTTTTGAAAGTAAATTAAACATTTTTAGAAAGAAGGGTGGGAAACAACCCATGATTTTATCACAATTATTTGATTAGGTATCATACTGAGTCGATAAAAATTGTAGGTATTCTATTACACCACCACCCAAACTTTTAACATGGGACAATATTTTACTCCGTGGCAAACTTTTTACTCTATGACGAATGCTCTATGAATGAATGTTTTAAATGAACATGATTTTTCTACAACTTCTTTCTCTATGAGGAATTTTTCAACAGAACCTGATTTTTCTACAAATTGTTTCTCTAAGTGTAAAAAGAAAAAAAAAGATTTCTCTAGATATTGTTTCTCTATGTTAAATATTTCAACAGAACCAGTTTTTTACAGATTGTTTCTCTGTAAGGATATAAACCCAAGTTAGGCATAAGACCAGTTTTACGTGCTCATTATATCCACGGGCTGTTGTAATCAGTGTTGCCGAATTGTTTCTCTATAAGGAATGTTTCAAGAAAATCAGATTTTACTACGAATTGTTTTTCTATGATAAATGTTTCAACAGAACCAGATTTTTCAACAAAATGCTATTCTACCAAAAATCTTTCAATAGAACCAGATTTGTCTACAAATTGTTTCTCTATGAAAAATGTTCAAACAAAACAAAATCTCTTTAGAAACTATTTCTCTGTGCGGAATGTCTCACCAAAACCAGATTTTACTACAAGTTGTTTCTCTATGATAAAAGTTTCAACATAACCAACATTTTCAACAACCAAATTTTTCTACAAATAGTTTCTCAATGAAGCATTTGAAAAGCAGGTTTCATCTATAAAAAATATTTTTGCTTTGTTTTTATTCGCCGAAGAATGTTTTCACCAATTTAGATTTTCCTCAAGTTTTTTTCTGCTTGAAAAAAAAAAGCAACTTGATTTGACATAAAATAACCCGAAACGATTTGATATGCTGTAAAATCAGTATTTAGATTTTTTTAATGATATCCTCCATTCTCCGATATTTTTTTCTTTCATTAGAATTTCTTCTCAAATTATCCCAGTTCTCGCCGTCTCCTTCCACCTATCTCTTCTCTTCCCTTCTGCTCATCCTCCATTCTTCGCTTTCTTCTCTCCTACTTCTTCATTTTCCCCCTTCAATTTTCTCGTCTAACCAACGGGGTTTTTTTTCAACTCGAACTTTTTTTGCTTTCTTTTTTCTTTTCTTTTTCTTTGATATCTTTTTAAAAAATTTTATAGCACTTGGTGACTGATAGTTTTTCTTTAGCTTTTTTTTTTCCTTTTTATCTTTTTAAAATTTGTTGCTGCTTTGTGCTCTCTCTCTCTCTCTCTCTCTCTCTCTCTCTCTCTCTCTCTCTCTCTCTCTCTCTCTCTCTCTCTCCGCTGCTGCTCTTGTTGAGCAGGGTAACCTCCCCTTACCCGTTCGGGCTCAGATGAGTCTTCCTGTTGTTTATAGAGTTTTTCGCAATGTCAGAGCATTCTGAGACTCCTAGCTTCAAAAGGGGGATAAATCCATTCGAGGTTGCTATTAGCCGTTAAGCAGCTAGCCTAGTATTTCGGTGTTAGGGAGCCAGTGTGTAGGGCTTGGTTGCGGGGACATGCAGTTGCAGTTCCAATTCCTTGATGAGTTCGACTGCTTGTGCCAAGAACCACCTAAGTGGTCACCCATCTTAGTATTGTACAGACTCTATGTTGCTTAACTTCGGTGATCTGACTGAAACCGGTGTCTCCAACGTGACCTTTACATGCCAAAAGCTACCAACCAGATCATAATTCACTCAAACAAATACAGTACATTTTTTATTCTATTTCTTTATTCACACTATTCTATCAATTTTGTGATATTAAAATGCGTGATTTTTTAACCGGCATTGACACTCAATCAAAGATACTATATTTCTTGATGCTATTTGTTTATTCAGACCAATTTATCAACTTTTATGATATCAAAACCCGTTATTTTTAAGTACATACGACGCACTAGTGTTTTATAAAATAGTGAGGTAATAAAGTGGTTTACATTTACGATTTAAATCGGTGTCTTTTCTTTTCTTTTTTGGCGAAGAACATGGTAAGTCCTTCATTTGTTTAAAACTAATTTGTTTGGAAATATGATTCCCAGACATCGATAAATAATGGATTTTGATATCACAAAATTGATAAAATAGTGTTAATAAAGAAATAAAATTAAAATGTTGTATATTTGTTTGAGGGGAATAAGTAGCACGCAAAAGAAATATGAAAACTCTAGTGCATGTGCCCATTAAAACTTTTAAGATTACAAAAGATTTTAAGATTACAAAAGTTGATAAAATATGTGTGAATATGTACTATATTTGTTTGAGGAATGTATAACATAAATTTCTCATCCTAGCGCAATCAGTATAGTATCACACTTTCAAGATAAAAATAATGAAGGCAGTGTTGGGTTTTATTCTTCATTCAGGCTTCACGTTTCGCTTTTAATCTTCAAAACATGACACAATGCATACAAATAAATCTATTACTTATATAAAAGTGACCTTTCCTTTATTCTTTATTTCTCTCCTCTTCTCTCTGTCTGTCTGTCAACTAAAATAACTTTCAGCTTTCAAAAAATTATGATAGTTTTCTTAGAAAGAAAAAATCTTGGAATTACAAAAAAGACGGATCAAAAGGAGCGTCAAAGCAATCTCTGGACAATGCCAGGCAATCCTTCTAATAAATAAATAAACATCGGTCACTATTATAAGACAGATTTAAGTAATAGTGTTTGGGGTTTTTTAGGCATTTATTTAGTTTAGAAATAATTTCCAACGTCGTATAACTTGAATCGACCGGACCGGACCGCTAAAATAGGAAAATACTCATGAATACGAAGTAACAAAAATAAAGAAGTAAATAAACTACACTTAATTCAGCCTCTCTGTCCTCACCAAGAAGACTCTTACCATATATTTTTCATAAGAAAAAACAATAAATTTGATTCTAAACGCGAACTAAACGCTGTTCGATAATTCTTTTAATGCTTTTCCTTTCCTATGTGGTATATACAACTAAATAGACACAGACCATTTTGGTACTGACTGTTCTATGTTGAACGTGAGCTTCCAATTTCACCATTCAGAGCAGGAGCAGCAATAATAGTTGCAGGAAGAACGAGCAAGCGAGCGGGCGGGGTTATATAGCTGTGATGTTTAACGCAGTGATAATAGTTTTATCTAATGTTGTTATGGCGACCAACTGCAGCTGTTGTTTATTTGTTTGTTTTGTTTGTTGAGCAGGAAGTCGTCCTCTCCTTAACGGTGTGGGCTCAGATCTGTCTTGCTGTAGCCTATAGAGTTCTTCTCTATTTCAGAGAATTCTATGATGCCTAGTCTTCACCAAAGGGGGTAACTCTGTACTCAGGACATTTTTAGACGCTGAGAAGCCCACCTGGTTGGTAGCTGTGAGGAGATGGGAGCGTAGGGGTGAAAATCGGGGAGGAGAGAGCATGTCACTCAATTCGAACATCTCGGTGGATAAAACTCTTCATGCGAAGAGGTCCGACCAGCCTGGTAACTGTGTAAGACACACACACACACACACAGAGAGAGAGAGAGAGAGAAAGAGGGAGAGAGAGAGAAGGAATTAATAAAAGAAGAGCATAAGCAAAGAAATTGGGAAAGAAAAAGGAAGAATGAATGAATGAATGAAATGAAAAGGATTAGAGTAATTAATAACTATATGAGTGAGTGAGTGAGTGAGTGAGTGAGAAAGAAAGAAATGAAAGGAAAAGGAGTACAGTAACACAGTAACTAATAACCATGTGAGGGAGAGAGGGATAGGGGGAAGAAAGAAGGGTATAAAGAAACAAAGAATCAAAGAAAGAAGGAAAGAAAGAAAGAAATGAAAAGGATTAAAGTAACTAATAATTATGTGAGATAGAAAAACAATAATTATGTGAGACAAAAAAAGGGAGGAAAAAAGAAAGAATTGAAAAGGAGTACAGTAACACAGTAGCTTATAACTATGTGAGGGAGAGGTAGAGAAGAAGAAAGAAAGAAAGAAAGAAAGAAATGAAAAGGAGAAGTGTAACTAATAATCATGTGAGGCCAAAAACGAAAGAAAGAAAGAAAATTGGAAAATTAAGAAATATATGAAAAAAGAGAGATAAAAATAGACAAATAAATAAAAAAAGGAAAGCGATCAAGTATGAAGGAAAAAAGGAGACAATGAAAGATAGATAAAACGAAATAAACGATATAAAGAAAGAAATTGGGAAAGAAGAAAATGGAAGGAACAAAAAAAGAAAGAAAGGATAAAGGAAGAAGGGAAAAACAGTGAGAGGGGGAGAAAGAAAGAACAAAGGAAATAAGAAAATAATGAATAAATAGAGGAAGAAAGAAAGACAGAAAAAAAGAATGAGCGAAATGGAAAAGGAAAAACGAATGAACGAACGAACAAACAAACAAACAAAAGAAAGTAAAAGAAATTGGGGAAATAAAGAAATGATTAAAAAAGAAAAATAGAAATTGATAAATAAATAAAAAAAGGGAATGCTAGTAAGTAAGAAGGAAAAACGGACAAGGGAGAAAACGAGGGAAGCAAGAGAGGGAGAATAAAAGAAGTAAAGTGAGAAGGAAATGAAGAAAAAAAAAACAAATAGAACGAACAAATAAACGAAAACTGAATAAAAAATATGAAGAATAAAAGGAAAAAGAAAGGAAGGAAGGAAAGAAAAGGAGTAATTAATAATTATGTTTAAATGAACTAAAAAGGTTGATATGCCGAAAAACACAAGCAAATAAACAATTATTTGAGACAACAAAGAAAGAAAGAAAGAAAGAAAGAAAATAGGAGGAACGAAAGAAAAAAAACAAAGAGAGAGAAAACTGTCAAAGGACCCTATTAGTGAGTCTAAATTGATCACTAGTTGATTATCTTCTTCCAAAGAAGACTGGATTTTGAGAACCTGGAAATCTCATTATAAAAGCTATTGGGTTGAGTTTCTTCACAAAAGAGAAGAACACAGATTTTTTTTCTAGTAAGGGAGATAATAAAGAAAAATTGAAGGTTAGGCAGTTAGAGACCGGAAATAAATGATTTTTAAATAATTTTTCATGGCCCGTGAAAGCGGTGGGCGTAATTTTTTCATTCAATTGTTTATAAAATATTAAGAAATTTTCCCGTTACCTTTCCACAGCGAAATTAATTCGTTATTTCAATCTTAATCAACAAATTTTGGCTAGCTTTGTCCCAAAATCTTACCAATTACTATCTATCTTTTTAATTGCAGCGACAATACTCACTGCATTAATGATGGTTTTATTAAAGACTATGTAAATGAATTACTTTGAAAAAAAAAACAGCATGACGTTCAAGGGAGTATTAGCATTCGTTTGCATATTTTTTTCTTCTGCCTTAAGTGTAGGTTACAGAATGAAAAATCTAGACCAACCTAAAACAGATAGGGAGAAAAAAGGAAAAGTCCAAAAAGCGCTTGGGACTATGGTATATTTTTAAAATTCTTTGGTCCTGATGCTCATTAGAAAGTTGGAAAAAATAAGGAAAAGAATAGACAGAAGATTTCGGATCTGGTGAAAGTACTATTCAGCCGGCTTCAAATCAAAGAATTCTTGACACGCTTCCTCGATCTTTTGGAACAAGCTAATAAATCAGCTTGATTAGGGTATTAGATTTCGGTGGCAAAGTGACGACATTGAGGAAAAAGAGGGTAAGAATATACAGAAGGTTGGTTGGAATTACGAAAGAATGGCCGGGGAGAGGTTCTATCCTGGGCAGGAGAGGAGTGAAGTAAAGAAAGAAGAAGAAAGAGGAGGAGGAGTAAGAATTGTGGAAGAGGGGAGAAGAAAGGGAGAAGATCAATAATTGTCTGAATTTATTTGCAGGCTTTGATTTAATGGATGAACTTTTGATTTGTTTTGTAGCGTTTTTTCTCCTTCTTCTTCTTGTTAAGTTGAACAGGCCAAGGGAAGATAATGAATGAGAAATAAATGCCAAATTAAACTAAAATTCAATATTTGTTATTCAGTTTCGAGAACGAAGAATAACATCAATTAGAAGTGAAGAGAGAGACTAAAAATAATAAGAAGAAGAATGAGAAGTGGAAAGAAAGGAAAAAAGCAAAAGCTATAATTATTTACTTACAGTGTGTTCCAAAAGTTATTGTGCATCATATCATCTGGTGTTATTACCGTGCATTATTTAATAATAATAATAATAATAATAATAATAATAATAATAATAATAATAATAATAATAATAATAATACGGTGATAAACATTTTTTTTGAATGGTCAATTTTTGTTTTTAAATATACGTTAGCGACTAAATAGACTGTCTTGGGAAGCCACTTGGTATAGCAGATAGGTCAACGGGTTTTGGAATTGTATTACATGAGTTTAAATTGCAGTTGTTCGGTTTACACCTACATTTGCAATAATGTCCTTGGGAATGGTATGAATCTACACATTCCTTCCAACTACGAATTAAGTGGTGCATCTGGTGTTATTGAAAAACTGTGTTGAAGAAATGAAGGCGTTTATCAAAAATAATTAGTTTGGGCATGAAATGACCGAAAAAGTGATATGCCGTAAAACAAACGAAGCAAGCAAACAAACAATTCCCTGCCTTAATCAGATGAAACTGGCGAACATGCCCCAGACTAGACCAAAAGTATTGCACCGTAATTTTACATACGTGTATAATTTTAACCACCTTCTAATAATTGATTTCAAGGTCACACGTTACACGTATATATACGGTATTTGTACGAGGGTAGTTCCAAAAGAAAAGCTCCCTATTTCTTATGCGAACAGAAAGGGATTCCAAATTGCATTGTTATGATGACTGAACTTGTGCGTTCATGACCAAAAAGTTTCATCTTTCTGTTGCAGATATTGATGGTATGATACTCTAAGAAAGAAACCCCCTATCATGCAGTAAAAATTGAACCGATCAACAACCAGCGACTCCTGGTGAATGTTTACGAAGCCGATGTAGTAGAGTGAAATAAAAAAAAAATACTATTTTCCTCCAAAAACTTAAGCAATGCATGAAAAAAGAAGTGAAGCAATTGTTCTAAAGTCTAGATTTCACAGCAGATGCTGCACATTTGTGAGAATTTAATTTTAACAAAATAATATTAATTAATAAAACCATCAATCATACGGCGAATATTGTCGCAGAAAATATAATGATTATTTGTATTTAATCGGATTTTGGAACAATTCTCGCCAAGATTTCAGCAAACACAGCCTATCAAGGCAAGTTAGGATTTTTTTAAATTATTTTTTATTCAATTTGATAGTTTTAAAAGAGGTGAAATAAAAAATTATTAAAGATAATTTTAGTCGTCCGTTGTATTTTATTGCATTTCCTAAACGTATTTTTAAAAAAATGCTAAATGGAGCAACTCTGCCGTAAATTGTGCATTTTTGGATGGAACTTCCCTGAATTTGGCCCAGTGCACAAATTACACATGATTATTACTTCATGTAATAATTATGAATATTTAAACCATTCGAATGCCTATCCTTATCTTATTAACGAGCGCTTGTGGCAGATTGCCCCGTTACGCAGGCTTCGTAAAAACTGCCAGGCTTGCCTTCCTTCTTCGGAATTCTTCTTTCGGACACTTGCCAATAAACTTAGCTCTCTTCCTTTAAATCGATTAGAGGAGGCATTGCCTGGATTTCAGGTTCCCTGAGAGAGAAGAAGAAGAAGAAGAAAAAGAAGAGAGAGAGAAACAGACCGGGTGACATAAGGTATTCAAATTTTTCAAATAAGCTCAACTGAACCTGTCCCATTAAGTAAGGAAAGACCCCCCAGACGTCTATTTCCACCTTTATTATTATTTCACAGACAATGGATAGATATTTGCTGTTCTCATCCTTACTATTACTGTCTTCACAACGTTTCGGTTGATAAACTCTTTGGCCGTCTTCAGGTGATCGTACTTAGGAACCTTCTTGTCGTAATCGGGAGTGACAGAATTTCGAACTTAACCCTTTATTCAAATTACGGGGGTAGCCTGCTCTCGTTCTGTTAACCATGACTGAGTAAAGTGTTGAATTCTCGGAATTTTGGTGACTACTACATTTGGGTTGGATCGAAATCTTCGCTCTCATGCTCACTTTTGAAAGGTAGATACTCAACGCCTTTATCCCATTGCGCCACAGGTCTGGGGGACAATCATGAGTGGATTTGGGGATTTAGGATTAGGCGTTATAATTAATATCGTCTAAATTAATACGGTCTTTTGTTTTTATCCTCATTGTTTAAAAAATAGGTAGGACGACCCTTGTAACATGTTCGAATCGCCTTTCCTCAAATTTCTGGCGGGAAATTCACTTAAGACAGCGGATAGACAGTTGGATTTCGGATCCTAGTTGTTTTGTTTGCGTTCATATTTGGACTAACACCCTTGGAAAAGGTATGCATCCCTACATTCCATCCAGCTATGGGTTAAATAGTGCATAGTGTGTTAAAATAAAACTACTTGTGGACAGAAAAAGTTAAATGACCTAAAAAGGTTGATATGCCGTAAAACAAAACAAAAAAAACAAAAAAATTTGCCAGCCTGCGTAAACGTACCGTCTCCAGGCTCTAAGGTCTGCTACTAAATTCTCCCAATTACTTACATCGATGCTCAAGGCAATCAGCTTTTTCTTGACGAAATCTTTGTTAAACAAACTTACATGAAGTTTGATAATCAGTTTTATTCAGATTGTTTAGTCTTTTGCTCTCGTTTCACTTTATGTACTTTCAGGGTTTCTTATTGGTCAAAACAAAAGTCTGAATTATCGAAATGATACGAAACAGTTTTAGTTTATGTCAACAAGATCGTTAGAATAATCGTAGATATCCTTTTTCATTTCTAATACGGGAAGAAAAGCCGATAATTTGGTGCAGTGATTTTTACCGGCTACCGAAAAATGAATAAAAAGTGAAGAGAAGTTGTTAAGCAAAGAAATAATGACAGATGCATGCTAAAAATAGAACATTTAAACTTTATGTAAGAGAGACATGAGGTCGAAGGAAAATTACAGTAGAGTCCCCATGTGTTTCATAGTGTTTAGAGTTATTGCAGGAAAGTGTAGCAGTAGAAATATAGTGTTTCTCGATTCTTAATAATATTTTATGTGCGTAAAGCCTGAAAATAAAGAGTTAAGTAAAAAGAATTGATAATGCTCAGTAATGAATGGAGCGTAGACGAAAAGTTTGTAGTGAGTGGAGACATCGAGTTCATGTGAGAAAAATAAGCCATGACTGATCCACTAAAGAAATGGTGAAAAGAGTTATGCTTTTATTGCAAAAAATAGGTTCTAACTTGATTAAAAAAATATGCTGAGTCACTAAAACTGTAACTGGCTGATAAATATAAAATTACAAATCGCACAATGTGCTTACTACTACGTCAGTAAATTTGGGGAAAAACATATTATATCTTACTCCAGGGATTAATCAGTGAACTTAAATATATTTCTCTCAGTTAAATTTTGTAGATGTTTTAGTCCAACGAGGCAAATGTTAATTAATATGTCTTTTTGGGGGCTTGTATCAAAAAGTAATTAGATAGCTTTTGAAATAATTAATGATTGATTACATAAAATTACTTGTTAATTCAAAATTGGGTTGAATTACAAGTATTGTACCCAAGAATAAAGATACATTGTTGAAAATAATTAAAGTTGCAAATTAATGTTGTTTTTGTTGTTTTGTTTGTTGTTTTTTGTTGTTGTTTTTTTGCAAATTAATATTTTTGGTAAAACTCAGTGTGTATATCCGTCTCTATTTGGACGATTCTATTTAGAATAAGAAACTTCTTCAATCGGCCATAACATGACAAAACGGGCCTTTTCCCTATTATAGACACTTTTTTATTTTCTTTGAACATTCTCTTCCAAATGAGTTGTATGTACATTAGAGTAATATTTTACCAATACTCATCATAGAGCTTTATATGTAGACTACTAGTATTACCTGGCCTTACTCAAGGGTTGCTTTGATGCTCCATTTGTGCTCAATTTCACCTATTCTTTTTTGTATTCCCAGATTTTTTTCTTTCTAAGAAAACTACCGTAATTTTTTGAAAGCCGAAAATTATTTTAGTAAACTGTAGTTATATTGAGTTATGTAGTTATATATTTCCCCCACACAGCGAACACTAACGCCCCGCAACGTCAACGATCTAATTTTTCAAGCTCTTAGCAGCTACTTTTCCGGCTTAAATCAAAATCAGAACAAAGGGAGCATCAAAGTAACCCCTGAGCAAGGCTATGCAACACTGCTAGTCTACACATGAAGTCAAAAGCAAAAGCAAAACAAAAAAAAACAAAAACAATGATTTTAGCATTTCTCCGAAGAACACTTGAACCAAATAGGATACAAGTAGCCTCAGCTGTAATATACTAAACCGGGTATCCTCAATCGAGAAAGTTTTGTTGGTGATACATTCCCGCCATGCTAGGTGTAATTGGTCCACTAAGGGGGCCATGAGCTCTTAAGAAAAGAATCTATCTAATTAATTTTTTCAATTTATCTTTAAACGAGTATTCACTCTGTTCCGAGACGGGTCCTAACTCTACCGAATTCTTGTCTGCCTATTTAGACACCTTTGTTCTACTTTCTATGACAGGCTAGATTGACAAGAAAGAAATAGCTTTATTTTTTGTTGTTTCTTTCTTTTGAGGTTAAGAAGTTTTAGTTATTTTTTAAGGCATTCAAAGAAACTGAGTCTAACATGAAAAGTGAGAGAAGACCGTAAAAAGATTAAGTGCCTTCATACACAGTAACTAATTTTTATTTCAAGATCTTATTTTTATCTTAATAATCTAAAAGAATTATAAAGTTCCTTATCTTGAATAATATTTAATACTTTTACCATCCCCTATCTGAATTTTCAACTAAAGCAATATTTAGATATATCTACAAAAAATCCCATTTAAAAACTAGAATAATTTCATTTCATAATTTGAACAATACACTATCAACTTTAGAACGCTGTTTTTTATGTTTTTCGTTTTCTCTCTTTTTTTAAACTTTTTCCAAATTTATTCAGAAGGCGGAACGTATTAAATATTCACAAGCCGCCTTGTAAGATTTTGAATATTGCTTAACATTTATATGCCCTGATAATGGTTTTAATAAACCGAAATGTTGTAACGTAGGCCTGATTTAATAATATCTGTATTTCATTGTTTTTTGTTTTGATTGTTTTTGTTTTGTTTTGTTTTGTTTTTTGCTTTTTTGTATTTTTTGTTGTTTTTTTATTTTATTTTATTTATTTATTTTTGGCTTTTACAAATATCTCTCTCAGGACA
This sequence comes from Xipholeptos notoides, assembly GCA_036873565.1. Classification (NCBI taxonomy): domain Eukaryota; kingdom Metazoa; phylum Mollusca; class Cephalopoda; family Idiosepiidae; genus Xipholeptos; species Xipholeptos notoides. Next base: position 5,120 of record JAYKTE010605956.1, on the reverse strand, counting down.
GTAGATGGGCATTTGGAGTTATAATATACGAGTTCGTGTACCAATCGCTCCGATTCGTTTACATTCGGACTAATACTTTTGGTAAAAAGTATGAAACCCTACATTTCCTCCAACTATGGATTAAATAGTGCATCTGGTGGTATTTAAAAACTATGTGCTTACAAAATAACGTGATTTAAAAATGATTGTTCTCGGCATTAAATTAAACAAACAGGTTGATATGCCATAAAACAAAATAAACAAGCAAACAAATTCTCATTTTGTTTTCCCAGGCTTTTTCTAAAGGGATTAGAATCACATAGTTTGATGTAAACGTACACCTACCACTAAAGGTGACAATACTCGACTCATCAAATTACCACAACAAACTTTAAGCATTAGAAATAAGAACGCACATAATTTTAATGACCACAAAAAATAAAATGGACATAAAGATAATAACAATAGTATTCTTTTCTTTTAAATATCAAGCTAATCAAGTGGTTATCTAACTAACCAGCATGCAAAGTGCAGCTGCGATAAGATCGCGCCTCTTTCAAACCGTTTCCTGGCCGTAAAGTGATCCCCACCCAAGTTAGTTGAACGAGAAAGTTCAAATCCAACAGAATACAGAGTAATCATCAACTTCCTCCACCTGTCTTTAATGGCCGACTGACTGCAGAGAGAAATTACTCGAGCTTGTAAAATGCCATGAACTTTCTTGACTACGATTCAGTTTGTGTATTAGTGTCAACTAATGACCACCTCTCTTTAATTTACTTGTCCCATAATCCAATTTACATTAATATGAGCTTTTTTTTTCTTTTCCTTTTATTTTTTGGTTATGTTTAACCTAAATACGTATAGGCTAGTTGGCCCTTCCAATCTCGCTATTGCTTCTCAAAGTTCATTGATTGAAGTTATTGAAATCAAAATGTCGAACTATAAACGTTTTCTTCCCCCGTCCTAATTCTGCTGTAAACCGAAGGAAAAGAAATTGGTATCCTTAAACAAATTATTCGGAGTTCTATTCTCATCTTATTGTCACGTTCACAGTGTTTAGAGCTACGTGCCCTTTAACCTTCTTCAAGAATTTTTCAAAACCCAGGAACCTTCATAAACGTCGAAGGACTCATCAGCCGAAACGTTGTAAATGTAAGATTAAAAATACAAACAGAAATTCAATAGTATTTATTTGGGAATTCTTTGAGATGAAGCTTCAAAATCAATTTATTAATTTTCTTGCAGACTGTTGTTCTCATATTTTATTGTTATTGTTCCACCACGTTTCAGTCAACTTATGCTATGGCCTTCGTCAGGTGATTAACTGTGACACCGGATAAGAATTTGGAGTCTGTAACTATGAAAGATAGTGGTTACTGGGAATACGGTTACAAGACTCGGAGGTCCTATCCGATGTCGCAGTTAATCACCTGACGAAGGCCAAGGGATAGGTTGGCCGAAACGTGGTGGAACAACAACAATGAAAGATAAGGACAGCAATCTGCAAAGAAATTGATAAATAGAAATTCAATCAATTTTAAAATAATTAAACATCATCACAAAATATCAAACAGGTAAAGAAACATTGTGAATATAACTATAAACATTGAATAAAGTCCAATTGATTTTAAAATGATAATGAAACATCATATCAATATTAGTCAAGTAAAGAAACATTGACAATCTAACAATAAAAAGGAAAATAGAAGTCCAAATGATTTTAAAATGATAATAATCCAATATGTCAATAGTAGTCAGCTACAACGAATTTTCTGACGGGAGACTTTACCACCTAACGGATTGCAGGATTCTGCTGCCCCTCATTAACTTTCTTCTTCCCTTCCTACTGGAGGGGAGAGTCCACTTGGGAAAGTAGATGGGCAGTCGGCTTTTAAATCGTAATACGCAAGTTCAAATCTCAGTCGTTTTGTTTGCGTGGATATTTAGATTAATATGCATAGGAAAAGTATGAATCCCACACATTCCTTCCAACTATGAATTAAATGTTGCATTTTGTGTTATTCAAAAACTGTGGGTCGACAAAAAATGTTTATCAAAAAAAGATTGTTCTCGGCATTAAATTGCCTAAAAAGTTAGATATGACGTAAAACAAAATATACATAAATTTGCACTTGATTTAAATCCAATGCTCCACTACATAACATTGGAATTTTTGGTAGTATGCACTCCACTCCCTAAAAAAGATTGGTTGGTTGGTTGGTTGGTTGGTTGGTTCATTTGTTCTTTTTATGACATATGAAGTTTTATTATGTTTCTTTAAGGTTATTGAATGCGAAAAGCAATCATCTATTATTACTATAAAAGTGACTTAGTGTGTGTGTGCGTGTGTTTCTCCGAGGAAAGATCTCTACAAAAACTGCTTTGCCATTTTTGGTCCACAGACTTGAAATTTGAGATATGGAGTATTCGGACCTGTGAAACAAATTCGGTTTGCTTTTGAGCCAGAAAAATACCTGCTAAAGGGTCAAACTTGAAAGATTGGAAAGTTGTGGGCATGTAGCACCCGCTTTGTGGGGGCTACGTTGGTCATTAGGATGTCAATATAACTGCAAATTACTAAAATAGTTTCAAGCTTTCAAAAAAATACGGTGATTTTTTAGCAAAAAGATAAATCTTACAGTTACAAAGTATACAAATCAAAATGAACACAAAAGGAGCATCAAACCAACCCTCGAGCAAGGCTGGGCGATACATCTAGTTTTTTTATAAATTAATAAATGAAGTTTTTAGAATAACAGTAGTCACACTATCTAACTCATAGCTAGAAAGAATATAGAAATTAATACTTTTCACAGGGCTATTAACGTAGTAAACACAACGAAGCAACTGAAGTGAATTAATAGCTCTAAAATAAAGTGATGATTAAAATTAAAAAGAGCTTAGGCACTGCATGAAAATTGGAGTGAACCAATACCCCTAAAAGAAAGTATCGATTTAACAGATGATTAAAATTTAAAACAATTAAACACTGCATGAAAAATGGACTGAACCAACACCTCTAAAAGAAAATGTAGATTTAACTGAGTATTAAAAGTAAATACCAGTTTTCCCTTGAAATTCTCCAAGCAAAAAAAAATTGAAAAGATTAAAGTATTTTCTCAAATCAATATTTAACTCTTGCATTCATGCATGCGCAACTCAGTGACCTACTACTGACATTTTGAATTTGCCTTTCAAATATGTTTCTTGATTATACTTTTAATTAAAACCTAAAGATAACCAGAGGTATTTATTATGGTATGGCTTTAATTATCACAACTTGGGCATATAACCAGTGCTGACCCCGAAGTAATATTTAACAAACTCTGAATTTCTATCTGATATGTTGTATGATAAAGTTATATTCTACGCAAATTCTAAAGAATGATAATATATGTAAATATCATTAAGCTATATCCTTTGATTACAATCAAATTATTTAAGGGAAGTCCCGGTGCCACAGTAGTTGGACTTTAGGTTCGTAATACGCAAGTTCAATTCCCAGTCACTCCGATATGGGAAAAAGAATCAATAATTTTGAAAACCAAAACTGTTACATTATTGTACCAGTCAATAGTATCATACGAGGGTCGTTGCAAAAGTAATGCCATCTATATTGCCCTTTTTTTAATTGAAGAGTTAAGAATACGGAAATGGTGCCATTAAAACGAGCGACTTTTTGTGCTCCAGAATTTTTTTTTCTGTATAGCTGCAATTCCGGAAAAATCTGTTCACTAAAATGTTAGTCTTTAATTGATATCAGGAAAATGTTGGGTATGCCTAATAATATCCATCTTTCACAAATTTTAGTTTATTTTTTTTATTTTTTTTTTAGGCCAGGCGTTGTTTTAGCTGGTTTTCTCTTTTGTGTTTGAATGTGAACCAATGAAATAAGTTTCTCAAAAAATATATTCCAATGTGGGTTAGAAATAGTTAACAAAGCCCTTTTGATACTGTTGGTTATAAGAAATAAGGAAGGAAGTTCTCACTCGAGTGAAATTAGGTTTCCTTGCAGTTCATAAATCATGTCCTGTATTAAAAAAAGAAAAGAAAAGAAAATTTGGGAAAGAAGTTGGGTAAAATGCAAAGTTAGAAGAAACACTTAATATCAAAAGTGTTATGTATTACTTGTCATGTACATAGAAGTTGAAGTTGGGTTATTTTGTTTAACATCATCTTACACACACAGAGGCGGCGAAGTTGGAGGAGTGGTAAAAGTTAGACTCTGGAATCGTGTCACACGAGTTCAAATCCTAATCAAAACCATTACGTTCATTTTCAGCTGCATTAGGAAGATGAGGCTTGTTAAGTTTTGGGAATAGCTCATCTAGGTGTTGGGATAGCACTGATTCTAAAAGCCTGCGTAAATGAGGCCCTTCAACACAAGAATAACTCATTTAGGTGGTGGGCAACACTGATTCCAAATTTTCGGCAGATGAGGAACACCAACTCAAGGAGAGTAACTCATCTAGGTGTGAAGATAACACTGATTCCAGGTGAGTAGATGAGTCATTCAATTCAAGGAGAGTAAGTCATCTAGATGAAAGATGAGCACCAATCCGGGTGATACAAAAGGTCAGTTTTATGTGTCCATCAGTTTCCTTACCCTTGGGAAAGGTTTGAATCCCCAATTTCCCTCCAGCAATGGGTTAAATAGTGCATACCGTGTTATTCAAAAACTAAGTGTGGACAAAAAAGGTTTATTAAAAATGATTGTTCTAGATATTAAATGACTTAAAATGGTTGATATGCCGTAAAACACAAACAAACTAAAACTCCGTCAATTTCCCAGATTTTTAAAATCGATTTTGTCCTCATATATATACATATATATATATATTATATTTACTTGGTCGAGCACCAACCCAAGTTAGGCACAAAACCATTTTTATGTGCTAATTCCTGGGTTTTTGTAATCAGTGTTACCCTTCACGTAGATGAATTACTCTCCCGAGTTAACGAGCTTCATCTGCACGAGACAGGTGAAAGTGAATGTAGTGGATTTTGACTGGGATTTGAACTCACGTAATACGATTTCAGAGACACACACACACACACACACATATATATGTGTGTGTGTGTGTGTGTGTATTGTGTACATATATATATGTGTATATAAATATATATGTGCGTATATA